>VONZ01000577.1:127500-167500 GCA_012976165.1 Labeo catla | reverse complement strand
TTGCCCTAGCTCTATTTGGCAATTGAATAAGAAATAGTAGCAATGTTCCATTTGTGAATCAAATTACTCTTCTGAGTGAATCAAATGACTGATTCTTTTGAGCGAATCAAAAGTAATTTGATTAATTTGACATAATTGTACATAAAACGTACGCAAGGAACCAGTAGCAATGTTCCATTTGTGAATCAACTGACTGATTATTTTGAATGAATCAAATGACTGATTCTTTTAAGTGAATCAACAGTATATAACTGTACATAAAATGTACACAAGGAAATAGTAGCAGTGTTCCATTTGTGAATAAAATGACTCTTTTGATTGAATCAAACAACTGACTCATTTGATTAAAACAAATAGTAACAATGTTCCATTTGTGAATCAAATAACTCTGAATCAATCAAATGGGTAAATCAAATGACTGATCCTTTTGAGTGAATCAAATGTACAGAATTGTGCATAAAATTAACATAGAAATAGTAGCAATGCTCCATCTGTGAATTAAACGACTCTTTTGAGTGAATCAATTGACTGATTTGTTGGAGTAAATCAAATGTATATAATTGTACATACATATTTACATAAAGTAGTAGCAGTGTTCCATTTGTAAATTAAATGACTCCTTTGAGTGAATCAAATGACTGATTCTTTTGGGTGACTCAAATCTACATAATTGTACATAAAATGTACATAAATAGTAGCAATGTTCCATATGTGAATCAAATGACTCTTCTGAGTGAATCAAATGACTGATTCTTTTAAGTAAATCAAATTATTATTTTTAACTAATATTTCTTTCTCAGTGATTCAGATGATAAAATGTCTAAATGATTGTTCATGATTTAGGCTAATGCAATTCTCAATTTTAAATCACTGGTGGCAGGTGTTAACAGCTGACTAGAGAGGAAGATTATCAGTCAGTACTGAATTTTGAATTGGCTTTTATTTTAAAAATTAAAATGAAATCTGAATATCCAGTTTAATTTTTTTTCTTTAATGTGCTTGTCATTTTTTAGTTTGAGAAAATACATTCTAATCTACTAATATATTTCAGTTTTGCTTTAGTTTTTAATTATTAGTAATTTCAGTACTTATTTTGTAGGAGTTAATTGCAAAAGCAACAGTAAAGCAAAGGCAACATTTTTGTTTAATTTTTTCCAATCCAATATAAATTTTTCATTTTATTTCAGCTTTATTTCCATTAACAAAAATGTTTTTAATAGTTTTGGTTAACAATAATAACACTAAGAATGACATCATGAGGGATGAGTAAATAATGCCAACATGTTCATTTGTGTGTGGACTAATCATATGCCTTTAAATGGCATATGAGAACCATTCTCATTAGCAATAGAGAGCGCAGGGCAAAACAAGCTTGGTTTTTAGCCAGCTCTTGAATTGTGGAGCACAGTGTGTGTGGCTGAGATGTCCTGAGCCGCCCTCCCGTCAGCAGCAGTGACTGTATGGAACTGCGATCAGCTGGCTGTGTTTGCCGAGCGCTGACAGCCTCCACACAAACAGGCCGCAAATGAACAGAGGGAGGCGCACTCAAGGTCAGCCAACATCGGCCTGGCGCCAACTCTCCTCCAGCCAATCAGCAAACCTCCGGCAACCTGCCACTCTGATCACAGCCAATCAGAATCTCACAGCTCGTGTCACAGAGGTCCTGTTTCTTGGACGGCAACAGAGAGCGTATGCGAGTGTGGTCGAGGGCTGGAGTCTGGTTAGTTCTGATCCAACATGTTTATGTAACTGCAATCTGCTCCCATCCATCTGTATGGTCTAATCACATCCCTGTAGACCTCCAGAGGGCAGACGCTGATAAATACCTCCAACTACCATCACCTGAAATGGGTTTCCCTGAATTCGCTAGATTTGATTTTTTCAGAAAGAGTCAAATCCTGTATTAGAAGCATTCTGTGCCACCGTGGATTAAGGCTCATCTGGGTTGCGGCGGCTTCATCTCGGCATTTGGGTTGTTTGCGAATGGAAATGCAAGTGAAACCACCTGAAAGAATCATGAGCTGCAGCGACGCATTAAAAGTGCATAAGCTAAGGTTCTGTTGGCAGAACAAATACAGATGTCCAAACACTTTTTGCATACAGCCACACCTGATTTTCACAGGAAGTGCTGTATCAGAGCACAAAGGGGTTCAGGTGAAGGTTTACACTTGTTCTGGGAGGAAAAAAACCTCTGTGTTTCATTTTCCGGAGCAAATACATGGATTATTCAGCATCTACATCTGTTTGCGTGTGGCTGAGATACCCACAGCACTGTTTCCTGCCAGACCTGACATGACACTAGAGGCATGACATGTGTCGGCTTAACAGATGTTTGCATGTAGTCCCAGTCTCAATGAAATATTCCTCCTTTTAATCAGCAATTGCACTCACCCCGTACGAGGCCGCATTGTGGAGGGGAATAAGGCCCCCTTTGTCCTGCGCGTTGACGTCCGCCCCATGCTCCAGTAAATACTCTGCTACCTCCAGATTGTTATAGCCAGCTGTGGAGAAAAGGATGCAGAGAAATGTGACTCCATCAGCCCACGTACCATCTGGTATCAAACACAAGCAACCAATCCATAGTACATGTATTTTTAAAACTTTGAAAACTGAAAAAAGCATTTTTTTCCCGCTGCGGCGCACCACAACTGAAGTTATATTATGATAATAAAGTAACCACATTGAGGAGATCCTTTAATAATAGCCATAAGTTATAAAGTGGTTATCAGAAGTGTGCAATTGAGAATTACTGCAAACTTAAACAGCGTGAAATGAATTTACATGAGGATGAGGATCACATTTACATCTAAATGATAATGAATCTACATAGAACTCAACCCAAACCCTAAATCATCTGTATTCAGGCAGATTTACTGAACAGAAAGTGTTTGTGCACAAGTCGCTGCATTTTTAAGCAAGTAGTTGAGTAGTTTGCTCCAGTATTTTTGTCGCTTCAAAACAAATAGTCTTTTTGTAAAAGACTGTGTGGGTAAAAAGGTTTCTAATGCATTTTCAACATGCTTTCTGCAGAGTTCCTAAGCAAAAATTGTACAGCAACTCTACTTGGAACCATATTTCTGCTCAACTGGCTCGTACATATATATAATTTATTTGTGAGTGTGTATGTGTGTGTGTAAAAAACTAAATAGAATTATTACAAATCAGTGACAAAGCACATGAAATTATTAACACAAACTAAAATTAAAATGAAAATTGTGAAAATTGTGAAATTATAAAAATAATTAAAAACAAATAAATGTATTTACAAATAAAACGGAAATAAAAAAATACATAATTAAAAACATAAAAAAGAAGCACTATATGTGTGTGTATATATATATATATATATATATATATATATATATGTGTGTGTGTGTGTGTGTGTGTGTGTGTGTGTGTGAAAAGCTGAATAGAAATATAAGCTAAATATAATAAATAGCAATGACAATTATCAACATACAACAAATTATTAAAGCAAACAAATTAAAATGAAACTGAAACTGAGAAATGATAAAAATAACAATTCAAAATATTAGTAAATATTAATAGTATATAATAATAAAAGCAACTAAAAGCTACATAGAAATATAAATAAACTGACTTATTAAATCACAAAATTAAAACAAACTAAAAACAAACTACAATTACAATTAAAACTGAAATGCAAATTACAGCTGGAAATATAAAAATAAAATATTCAGAATATTAGTAAACACTACAACAGTATGTAACTATAACTAAAATAACAGATCTGATTCATATTTTTTTCCCCTGCTCAGATTTATCCAATATAATAATGGTTCCCAAGATCAGATTGTTCATCTTGGGTGCATTACATTGCCACAGCACATAAGTCTACTGAAAATCCCATCATTACCATCTTGGTGAAATTTCATCTATTCCCATTTTCAAAACTTAATTAAACTCAATTAATTAAACTCTCTTTAGCCAGTGTTGGTGAAATCTTACTCCTCGTTACTCCTTGTAATTGCAATTATATTTATTGCTCGGTGCAAAGTGAAAGCTAAGCACAGATGTGTGTGTGTGTGTGTGTGTTTTTGTCACTCCAGCTGAGCTAAAAGACACTCAATCTGGCAGTCAACCTTTGCCACTAAACAAGCTGTTGCTGACCTTTACCCAAAAAGCCCGGACACTACTATTTTCAGCTTCAACTGTCGTCTTTGGTTCCTTTAACTCTCTTTCTCACTCCAGACATACATGACTGCCTACAGGACCATCACTAATTAAAGCCCTCATCATTACAGGCTGCAGCCCTCTAATAATGCACAAACCCAGCTTTGAGAGCCGCACTAATGAGAACACGCTCTCTGTCTCACATGTACACACTCCACCGCGTGTGCCGCGCTCATCAAATGTTTTCAGCAGGTTCTTCTCCATAACCTACAAGCATTTTTAGCAGCGTTTCGCACTTCCTTTCCACGAATATCTCATCTGTCTGGCTGTACTGCTCTATTTTCCTCTTATCTTTAATAAAGCAGATTTACTCTCATTAACACAATGATAAGCATTAAAATTTGAGAGAATATATTAAAAAAAAAAACTATTAGCGGTGTGGATACAGTGTCACGTGTCGTAGAGTGTTAACAGCTGTTTCCATACATGAGAGAAAGTGTAGACTGCATTAGCAAACCGAGCTCAATGCATGTTGCATTTCTTAAAGAGGTAATTACTGTACATATTTGATTTTAATGAGAATAATTACAAACGAAACTGGTAGGCAGAAATGGATGCTTCAGCCATCAGATTTTATTTCAGTCACCCCTAAGCAGACCTAAACATGACTTACCAGTCATTAAAAAAAAATGCACTGCAAAGCATCTGGATTCTAATGCATGAGATCCTGCAACGTCAGTCAGAACGAATGAATTCGTCTTACGACTCGTCCGCAGGCAAACGGCAGACGAGTGGCGTGTTCTCTAGGCAGGGGTCACAACCGCCACGTTAGTCACAGCCCATTGCTCTCTGGTGGAAATTGCGAATGTGTCCTAGCTGGAGTAAAATCATGTGTCTATATCTCTGCCTGATGGTTAGGGCCGTCACCCACCTGCTGCTGGCCTGGCCTAGCAAGATAAGTGGACTGACCAGAGTGCTCACTCCATCTGTTCGGTGACATTTGCTGATCTGTGCTGTTCTGCACACAGTATGAGTGCTGCTATGAGTCACTGACATGGCTGGAGTGTTGTGCAAATGAGGATCCCAGAGCACTGCTCTGCTACTCTGAACTCAAATCTAACACCCTTAGACTTCTGGGTCATCTGTTTTAGCTTGCAGTTATAGTTATAAACTGAATTATCATTATTAATAGTAATATATTTAAAGCTAATTGCCATGCCAGCTGCACTTATATATTATTCTTTTGTGTGTTAATTATATTTATAATAGCAGTTGTATGTTTACTACAGAATAACAATTATATTATCATGTTAGTTATAAACCAAATTATTATTATTATTACTATTATTATTATTATTATATTTGAATTGGAATATCAAAAAAATCCAGATGCAATTGTATATTATTTATAATGGTGTGTGCACACCAAATTGCAAATTTAAAGTGAATGCAAAGACACGAATTTGATTGATTGCACGAAAATTTTCAACTTGCGCGAAAGACGTGAATGAGTGACATACGCCACAATTGCGTCTTTCGCGCAAGTTGAAAAATTTGAGCTGGAGTGGAAAATTTGCATAACACGTCATTGTGCAAGCCAATCATCGAAAAGCTTCTTGAAATGAAAAATGTCAATTTAAGCATAAAACTTGGCGCAAGCCAATCAGTGAAAATCTTATCGAGATGTCTAGTTTGACACATCCGGTTGTATCAAGAAAATGGAGGACAGCATTATGCAATGATTTTATTTGCATGAAAATCATCACATGAATAATCTAGCAATGATTAAATGAGTAATGATATATGCCACAATCATGTCTTCTGCACAGGTTGAAAAATTTCAACTCGCAAAAATTTGCATGACGTTGTCACTAGGGATGTTCATTTCGGTTATTTTTCCTAACCGACAGCCAACGCTTGTTAACTGATTATTAACCGTTAACCAACAAGATTATTTTAAATTAGAATTTAATTATTTTAGAAAGGATAAGTGTCTGTGACCCGTTAAAATACCAACATTTGTTTTCCGGGATTAATTTTACATGCGCAAAAAGCAGCAAACAACAGAACATGAGGATTCACATGGACACGTCGCATCACCTGCAGCTTCTGCAAATGGAGAAAAACATCATAAAACTAGGCTATATATATATATATAATGAATGAATAGGCCTATAAGATAAATATTTTTACTTAATAAAACAAACAAACAAAAAAAGTGCAACAAGTAGCTAGTATGCAGAGTTTTGGTTCATTTTTGTGCTGCGCGAAAGGAAGACGGCTGAAAGCGGCATCCTATTTTTCTTTATTTTACAAACAGCAAACCGTTTACAGTTTCGATTATCTGTAAAGAGTCGTTTCCCCTGTTAGAAGGAAAAAATCAAGTGATTGCGCCGGCGCCGCACGCGCACACACAATCAGCCAAACATATGGGGAAAAAAAAATCACACTGCTTAATCGTTATCAACGTACTGCCGTGATATTATGCCAAACATTTTTTTATGTGGATATTGTAATGCGAGAAGTACAAAACCAGGTTTACATAATAAATAATATTTTAGCATTCAAATACATCTTGAATACGGAGACATTTGGTTTTGTGTCGTATGGGAGACCCAATGTTAGTTTCAGTTTCGCTTTAGCCTAAATGGTTTCGTTTTGGCTTGTCGCCTAGCTTCTTATATTTTTCATTCTTGTTCCTTTCTAAATACTGTTACATTGAAAGGATTTTTTGTGGAGTGAGGGGAACTGAAATAGCCTAGCCTATGTTTATAGTGTACTGTAAATATTTTGCGTCAACACCAGGTCTTTCTGAATGTAATAATAAAATGCGACTTAACGTTATAGGCCTACGCGATTTATCTTTTTTTCTCTCAAAAATTCAATTTCATTTTATTTTAACCATCCAGAAAACGTTTTAAAAAGATTTGATTACTGAATTACTGAAAAAAAGACCTTTTAAACCGTTTAACTGATTGTATTAATCGGTCAAAATTCTTTCTGTCGGTTAACGGTTAACCGGTTAAAATGAGCATCCCTAGTTGTCACGCAAGCCAATCAGCAAAAAGCTTATTGACATGTACTGTTTGACACGTCTGATTGTGTGAAAATGGAGGAGAGCATTACGATTTTATTTTCATTTTATGACAGAAGTGAGTAAAGGTATATGCCACAATTGTGTGTTCCACGCAAGTTGAAAATTTTCAACTCAAGTAGAAAATTAGCAAAAAAAGTTTGACACATCCTGTTTGACATGTCCAGTTGTATCAGAAATTGGAGGAGGGCACTACGCAAGGATTTTATTTGTTTGAAAGACACAAAAAACATCCCACAAGTAATCTAAAGTGAGTAACGATCTACGCCACAATCAGAGCATTACGAGATGATTTTAGTTGCGCTTTGGGTGTGCACATGCAATAACAGTCATTATTGTTTATTATAAAATAACAACAATGGCAATAATAATAGTTTATTATTATTATTACTATTAGTTTAAAAAAAAAAGCTCAGCTTGGGCTAAGATATACTTTATACTACTAGATACTAAATATTAAAAATACTATTAAAATTTCTTACTTCTAAATAAGTCATGGATAAGATTTTTTTACTTTTATCTTTTGTAGAGCTGCTTATACCTGAATTGAACTTTTATAATTTAACTTTACACAGTTACTTCCCTGTTTATTACTGTGAAGCTGCTTTGAAACAATGTATTGTTTAAAGCTTTATATAAATAAAGTTGACTTGACTTTGTTTTTTATAGTTGCAAAAATTTAGCTCTAACGTGTCACAAAACAACCAACGCACATGGACGACTTAATATTCTGAAATATTATATTCTGACAAATACAAGAACACCCATGAATAAGATGGGGAAGGCTCACATAAAGAGATTATTCTGAATAAGACTTTATCGGGGACATGAGCCATACAGAGAATATTGTTGTGCATGTAAATTTCGTTGACGTTACGAACAGCGTGGAAGTCTTAGACAGATTTAATATTTGGCAAGAAAGCCTTTGAATCCCCGCCTGGAAGCCAGGCTTACACACCGCTCAGAAAGGGATGAGAGCCAAGATTTAATTCAACATCTCCCCCTTTCTTTCCTTCTGGGTTTCCTTGCCTCGCCTCTGAGGTGGGATGATATCTCACACACTGCTTCAATGCTTTTGTAGAAACGCAATTCTCTGGATGGTGGTATAGCTTGATTTTTCCATTTGAAAGAGAGAAGTGCTCTCGTTTCTATGTTGAAAGCGACGGCTCAGAAGGCCGCAGAATGATTTTTCATTACCTGCCAGGTGCAGCGGAGTCGAGTTGCGTCCCTGTGTGTCTCTGCAGTTGATGTTCTCCAAGCTGCACAGTTTCTGGACCCGGGCCAGGCAGCCTTTTTTGGCGGCATCCAAAAGCGCTGCATCTCCTCTCAGCAAGTCCTGGATATCTGTGTCTCCCTCCTTCACCATGTCCAATGGCGTGTTTCCATCCCGATTCTTCTTGGTGGGGTCTGCTCCATGCTGAAAGAGATAAGGACATTGAGTGCAGATCTACAGAGAGAGGCCCAAAGGCTGACTTAGCACAGTTTAAAAACCTCATCTAAGATCTTTCTGAGAGAACTGATTTATACATAAAATGAGTGCTCCATCACAGGATGTGAGATTTCACTATATATATGGCAACACTTCAGAATAAGGTGTCCTTTGTTAACCTGTATTAACTAACACAAACAAACAATGAACAATATTTATTACAGTATTTATAAATCTTTGTTAATGCTAGTTAATAAAATGTTCAATGTCAGTTCACAGTGCATTTAATAATATTAACAAACACAACTTTAGATTTTAAAAACCCATTAGTAAATGATGAAATTAATATTAATTAAGATTAATAAATGCTTCTTAGTTCATGGTAACTAAAGTAATTAACTAATGTTAACTAATGATCCTTACTGTAAAGTGTTACTGTATACACACACACAAATATAAACATTAAAAGTCGTAATTTATTTAAAAATCCCATCCAAATGATACTGTTTACATAATGTGTGTACTGTGTATATTTATATGTATATATAAATACACACACATACATGTATACATATATACCTATATATGTTTTTTATATACATAAACATACATATAATAATATAAACATAAATACACATATAATTATATATATATATATATATATATATATGTGTGTATTATTTATATTATATATGTGTATTTATATTTTGTATACATTTAAACATTTAAATGTACTTTTTTAATTTCCATTTATAATCTAAAAAAATATGTATATATAAATACACACACAAACATGTATGTATACATATATACATATATATGTATGTTTTTTATATACATAAACATACATATAATATAATAATATAAATACACATACAATTTTATATATATATATATATATATATATATATATATATATATATATGTGTGTGTGTGTGTGTGTGTGTGTGTGTGTGTATTATTTATATATTATGTGTATTTATATTTAAATACATTTAAACATTTAAGTGTACTTTTTTATTTCCATTTATAATCTAAAAAAATATGGCTTTTTTGAAAATTGATTTGTTAAAAATGTGATACAAATGTGATGTAAAATTATATATATATATATATATATATATATATATACACACACATATATATGAATAATATATTTTTATAAACATTTACATTTTTTTTATTTCTATTTGTATTTTAATAGGACAAAAATGTTTTTTTTTTTAATCAAAATTTGTTAAAAATGGGATATGATAAATAAATATTGTAAATATTGTATTGTATTGTATATGTGTGTGTATTCATATTTTGTATAAATGTAAACATAAATATAAAAAAATACATTTTAATTTTTAAAAATACAGCTTATTTGAAAATCAATTTCAACAATGTTTACTTTTAAGAAAACACTGCAAATGAATTATTCCTAACTGAATTGATTTCAAATCAGAATCAAATCAAACCTTAAGACTTTGTGAATAAGAATAAAATTGGATCAGGAAATCTGCTCGTACAGATTTTGATTCAGTAGATGAGAAAAATACAAGTTTCTTTTCTGCGGTTTCTGTCAAAGACAACTTCAGCAGTTCCACTTCAGGAATTAAAATGACATGTTTGTTTGAAGGCTAATGTGCATATTCTTTACAGCTCTGAAGCCGAACCTCTCTGTGACAGTAACCTGAGGTACGATGAAAGCAGACAGCATTAAAACCGACGTCTGCTCAACACCAATAAACCTGAAGCCCCTGCAGTGGTTCACACTGCATTTAAAAACTTTACAGAGTGATAAAATCCATTAACAACTCCAGGCTGTCAGACGTCTAGAGAAAGAGATATCTCTTGAATTAACAAGTATGCCGAGTGACATGAGGAGGTCAGCATTGAGCCAGCAGGAGCAGCGACGACAGTACCTTCAAAAGCAGTTTGCAGATCTCATATTTGCCCTTGGCCGCCGCCTCGTGCAGCGGAGTGAACTTCCAAAGATCGGCCACGTTGACGGACGCTCCATGTCTGACCAGCAACTCCGCCACTTCGTAATGGCCGTACGAGCAGGCGTTATGCAGCGGCACCAAACCTCTGTCGGCAGACGGGGAATTCGAGAGATAAATAGTGACAATACGTTTATCTCCTGGTGCTGGCAACTCATGCGCTGACTGTTAATGAGGTTCTGGAGAGACAAGAACAGCAAGAAGTCTCACCCTTTGTCTTTGGCGTGGACGTCGGCGCCGTGGTGCAGGAGATACTCAACCACGGCCACGCGATTGTAGCCGGCGGCAAAGTGGAGCGGCGTGGAGTGGCGGCCCTCCAAGTCTCGACAGTTCACATTCTGAGGGGAGCAAAGTTGCTGTACAAGACAAAATGACAGAACGTTAAAAGTTCATATTGCAAATACATAACTTAAGTTATGAGTGCTTAAATACATCCAAGAATTAATTTCATTTGATCTGCTTTTATAGGGTACCAGGCCAGAATGATGGCAAGCGTCAGAGGAGATTCAGATTAATTGCCTGACAAAAGTCTAATTGGTGCTCTGATCTAATTACTTTATGCATAATGAGGCTTTGAGATAATGAGGATCTGATTGCATCAAAGGAATCCATCCATTTAGACATTTTTATCATCTGTTTCTAAATCACTATCTTTAGGCTTATATTACAAGTCCAAAAGTTAGAGGTTATAAAGCTTTTAATTAAAAGACTTACACTACCAGTCAAAAGTTTTTGAATAGTAAGTTTTTAAATGTTTTTTTTTAAAGAAGTCTCTCTGCTCACCAAGCCCAAAGTACAGCAAAAACAGTTACATTTTGAAATACTTTTTATTATTTACAATAAAATTATAAATTAAAATTATATTTTATTATTAATTAAAATATATTTTAAAATGTAATTTATTCCTGTGATTTTAGCATCATTACTCCATGATCCTTCAGGAATCATTCTAATATTCTGATTTGCTGTTCAAAAAAAAAAAATTATTACGTTGAAAACAGTGGAGTAGAATTTTTTTCTGGTTTCTCTGATGAATAGAAAGTTCACAACTTACATTATAAATATCTTTATCATCACTTTTGATCAATTTAAAGCATTCTTGCTAAATAAAAGTATTAATTTCTATCATTTCTCCTCCCCCCTCAAATAAATATACTGACACCAAGAAAAAAATGTTCTAAACTAATATTGATGATAATATTTCCACTAATAATAATAACAATAGTAATAATAAAATGTTTCTTGAACAGCAAATCAGCATTTTAGAATGATTTCTGAAGGATCATGTGACTGGAGTAATGATGCTTAAAATGCAGATTTGATCACAAGAATAAATAACATTTTAAAATATATTCAAATAGAAAGCAGTTATTTTAAATAGTAAAAATATTTCACAATATTACTGCTTTTGCTGTATTTTGGATCAAATAAATGCAGGCTTGGTGAGCAGAAGAGAATTCTTTAAAAAACATTAAAAATCTTACTGTTCAAAAACAGTCATTTTAATATTAATATTTAGCAATATTAATAATATATACATTATAGTTTAAAAAGTTTTTTAATGTTTTTGAAATAAATCATTTATGCTCACTAAGACTGCAATTATTAGATGAAGTAAAAAGTAGTAATATAGTGAAACACTATTGTTTCTATTTTAACCGGTTTATATCTTAAAATGTTTTACTCCAGTCTTCAGTTTCACATGATCTGTCAGAAATCATTCTAATTTGCTGACCTGCAGTTCGAGAAACATTTCTTATTATCATCAATGCTGAAAACATTTGCACTGCTTAATATTTTTGTTTAAAACAGTGATATATATTTTTAAGGATTCTTTGAGAAATAGAAAAAGTATTTATTTGAAATAAAAATCTTAAAATGTCTTTAATGTCACTTTTGAATAATTTAGTATGTCCTTGCTGACTAAAAGCATTCAGCAAGTATAAAAGTTCTCTCTAAAAGGAAAAAAAAAATACTGATGGCAAATGTTTGAATGATAATGTATAGTATTTAAAAAAAAAAAAAAAAGTCCACACTTTAGACTAAAGTCTATGTAACAGGATCCTGCGGTTTTTGTGCATGCTGGCTCAGCGTTTCTCCCTAACACACACACACACAGCCGAAGGTGAGGTCTTCTTACATCTACCTTGTTCAAGGTCATGAGTATGGTACAAAACACATTTAGGAGCTGCAAGCTGTGTCCTTGAAAAGTTTCATTGTCTGGGATAAAGAAACTAAACTCATTCAGGGTATTTTTGTTCCAGACAAAAGCCTATAAAAAAATCCAATATCCATAACTGCAGATATATTTTCATCTTCGTGTAACCTGGAGCTGCTTTGTTGCAGTACGCTAATGAAAACAGGTTATTACAAGTATCTCAGTATCTCAAATGAGTTCAAGTTTATTATGAAAAAAAAACAGAGGCCCAAATTTCTCTTTTTAAAGAGAAGTTTCATGATCAGTGTTGGGCATGTTACTTTAAAAAAGTAATTAGTTATAGTTACTAGTTACTTCTTACAAATAGTAACTGAGTTAGTAACTGAGTTACATCATTATAAAAGTAACTAATTACCAGGGAAAGTAACTGTTGTGTTACTTAAAAAAATATATATGCTCAAATGTCAAATAACTTGGACTTCCCAATATTAAATATGTTAAATTAATGACATTTTTAGTTTACTCACCAGACTAATATTAAATATCTGATACAGTATTCTGACATAGTATATAGCAGTCAAGATTTGAAGTGAATAAAAAAAATTGAATCTAAATTGTCCTAAGACAAAAATGGATATTGTTTTGGTTTTAGGACAACTTTGATGAAAGGTTTTGATCCACTTTAAATGTTGACTACTATACATATATAAGCTTAATGGCACAGTTTTTTAAATATCTGAAAGTACACTTAGCATCAGTCATTCAAGCATAATAATATGACATTATGATAATTCAGATGACAAAACTACGAATTCTACTACTAATAACAATATAAAACGCACTAAGGATTAATGAGCTGTTGGGTTCATGAATATTAATCACGCTGTCTGCGTTCACTCGAACTGATTTGCTGAAATCAAAACAGGGACGATAATAGTTGAGCACCAGCCAATGAGATTGCTGTTTGCGGCAGTTCCGCCTACTACCGTAGAAACCGGCAGTTCTTAAAAGCTGAAGAATTCCAGAGAAGCTCTGTTATTTTGAGAGGAAAATACAACAAAGAATATCGTTTACATATAGCGCGTCAATTCTGCATGGTATGTAAGTCTCTTGTGCTCTGTATCTTTCTTTGCGTGTGTGAGAGACAAAGTGACAGCTAGTCATGTGCCTTCATACTAGAGTTTACGGTTCGTCAAATACAGGTATGCTGCACATCCATTCAGATGAACTGAAAAATAAAAATTAATTATAATAATATTCTAATAATAAATTATTGTAACGGCCAATTATACTGTCAGTAACGGTAATGGCGTTGTAATGGGAAACAGTAAATCGTTTGATTACTCGTTACTAAAAAAAAAAAAAACAACGTCGTTAGTAACACCATTTATTTATAACATCATTATTCCCATCACTGTTAATGATATATCTTGGCTCCACCAGATTTTTAAAGGGGACATTTCATAAAAATCTGACTTTTTCCATGTATAAGTGGTATAATATTTAAGTGGTAACTTTGCTTTGTTAAGCCTTTCTCCGCGAGCACAACCCGCTCAGATTGCGCTCTCCCCGGTGACGTCAAAAGAGGATCTTATTATATTACCGCCCCTTAATTTTCACACTTCCACCCACGGCGCCGCCATTCTGTTTTCGCAAGCGACAACAGTGTACCAGTTCTAATGGCATGGCAAAATTTCAAGCAAAGCATGCTAACTGTTCTGTCGTTGACTGCACAGACGAGCACAGAACACAATTTAAAGTCCCAGCCTCAGAGGAGACAAGAGAGCAGTGGATTTATTAATTTATTTACTGTATATTACGCTGCTGCCACACAGATCTAATGTAAACATGAGATTTTATTCCCAGCTGTTTACCTTCACAAACATAACTGACAGTTTTTGTAACTCATTTGTGTTTTTAACATAAACCTGTGTGTATCTGACAGTTTAAGCACAATAAGACGTGAAAGAGAACTTAGTTTAGCACTCACATGCTATGTGATAGCCCCTTTCTGTATGCGTGCTTCAGACGTGTGCGCTCAGAAAACCGTATATCAGAAGTTTAAACTGATATGGCTTGAAAACGCATGATTTCAGCTTGATAGACATGATTGTCCAAACCAGATGTTTTTCGCAGAGTATCTGAGGTATGAGCTGAAAATTTTAAATCAATTTAAGGTGGCTCTCACCTTCACAGTGTCCAAGTCTCCTGCTTTTGCTGCTTCTAGGAGTCTATAATCCACATCTGAATTCCTCACTGGAATGTTTTCTATCAGACACAATGTGAATTTTCATAACTGTTAATACATAACATCAAAGCCCAAATAAACAATCCCAAACCCCAGATTCAGTACCATTTAGGATCTGCTGTACAGCTTCATTGCCCATCTGTGCGGCTGTGAAGCCCTGCAAGGAGACGATGGCGGGGTCGGCTCCATAACTCAAAAGTAGTCTGCATGTCTGCAAGTGTCCAGCCAGAGCCGCCCGGTGCAACGCCGTCTGGCCCAGCGTGTCAACAGCATTCATCTATAAACAAACAGAAAACAAGGATGGAAAGGAAGTGAGCAGACTGGAATCTCCTCCTCCTCACTGATCAGTGAAGAGCACATCTGAACGCAGCCCACAGAGCAAGACTGAGCTGTAAGCAAACTTGGCCTCTTTTGAAATGAACACAAATATGAATTAATCAGACAAGCCCCTGGGAAACTTCCACGCTCCTTCAAAGACTATCAACACTGCGCAGCGAAGAAAGAAAAAGACCTGCTGCGTAAATGTGTGTGTGTGGTTTAGCATATGGCACGATTACAGTTCATTATTCTGTCTCAAACTTGTTACTTTTTAAAACTTCAACCCTCAGCAAAATCATACTTTACTGGAAAAGCGAAATTTACATGATGCAGCTCTCTATATCAAACATCACACATAGGCTTTGTTCACACTGCAACCAAATCGTTTTTAAACTAAATGTGACTTATAATGCATACACTTTCATTAAGAAAAACACTGAAAACTAAATCTCATCAGAGAATCGATGCTTACATTAGAGTGTGTTGAAATTAAAAATATTGTTTGCATGATTTCACATAAGATTGCATTGTCTTCTACATCTTGGGGTTCACATCACTAATATAAAACAGATAGTTCCGGTCCTTGATCCTGATTGGCGGAGCTGCATTCGAAGCTGTTGTAAAATACTCTACAAACACACACCTTTGTTTACTTCTCTGTGTTGTTTGGCAACCACTTGCAACCACAACTGTTTCTGAGTAACTATAATGTTTTTATTAATATCATTACATTTTATTCGCTCTGTTTTATTTAGTGAAACCTTACTACGTAAGGAATAACCGTTTTACAAAAGCAATAAGCCCTGTGAAGCTGTGGTTTACAGTGAATTTACAACAGCTGCTAAGGGGGGGTTTACTTTTTTTTTTTAACAACGCCCCTTAGTTGTTATAAATTCACTGTTAACCACAGCTTCACAGGGCTTATTGCTTTATTATATACGTTAAAATTCATGTTAATTTCGTTAACGAAAAATGTCCATAGATTAGCTTTTTTCCCATGACTAAAATGACAATGACAAGTCAATAAAATCAATAAACGATAACTGTGACATGTCAACATGAAATAACATTGACAATAAAAGACAAGGCTAAAATGCATTAAAAAAAAACTGTATTAAAATCTGTATCAAAATCTGTAACTGTATCAAAATATTTATTTCTGTCAAAAAAAGAGACAAAATATTATTGCGCACTGCTATAATGTAATGTATTTAGTTGTTTTTTTAAGGAGTAATGCAATATTGTAATGCATCACTTTTAAAAGTAACTTCCCCCAACACTGAACTTGACTAAACAAAAACAGGACAAGGTTGACTATGATAATACACAAAAATTTTATTCTCAAATTAAATTTCAAACTACATACACTACCATTTAAAAAATATGAGATCAGTAACAATTTACTTTAATGCTTTTATTTGGGCAAGGATGCATTAAATTGATCAAAAGTGACAATAAAGACAATAATAATGTTACAAAATATTTCAAATAAATGCTGTTCTTTTGAACTTTTTTAATTCAAGGAATCCTGAAAAAAGTATCATGGGTTTCACAAAAATATTAAGCAGCACAACCGTTTTTAATATTGATAAAAATAGGAAATATGAGCACCAAATCAGCATATTAGAATGATTTCTGAAGGACCATGTGACACTGAAAACTGGAGTAATGCTGCTGAAAATTCAGCTTTGTTGTTAAAATAAAAAAAATTGTTAAATTACAATAATATTTCATATATATTGCAGCCTTGGTAAGCACAAGAGACTTCTTTCAACTCTTTTTGGGCTGTCTACTAAACAACTAAACAGATTTCAGTCGTACAGTCTATACCAAAAGCATATTTTCCTGCCGGTTTGAACAAAGCCATCCATACATATCAATCCACATCAACTAATAAGCAGCTCCCATCGTCAGCTGATTTCCTCAGTAACTGTGTTTACTTTAGACAGCTTTATTCTTCATGCTTCCTGCTCTTCCTATTAACACAGTGCTTCTGGACCATCTGTTTACTGGTTCACACATGGTCTGTAAACACACACTAGCTACAATAGCCTCTTGTCTTTGAACCTCCAGCCTGACTAATTATCCAGTCCATTAATGTCACTTAAGTCTGGCTGATGAAGTTTGGCAGCGAGCTGGGTCGCAACACCAGTTAACGATCGGACGCGTTTCTGAGGGGTCGTACCGCAACAGATGGACGCCGATGATTGAATGATGGAATTCGGGTTATGGCGGGTCAGCCTCCGTTTATTTATCATGCAGAAGAGCCGGGATGCGATCACAAGGGAAGTCGGCTTTGAAAATCAAGCTGCTCCAAGCAGCATAAAAGAGCCACACGGCATCAGTGAAGAGGACTTCGGGATAATACAACCTTGTGTGAAAGTAGGACACGCAAGTTTGATGAACGGGGAGGCCCTTTAGATACACTCTCGGCTCAAACAAAGACCGCAGACTGTGGATGAGATTATTTACAGGAGTATCGGCTCCCCTGGTCTCTCCGCTGAAGAATAGCTGATCAGCCCCGATGCTCTCAGCCAAGGCGGTAGCTGAATGCCTGATCAGTTAGTCGATGCTTATCTGATTTGGCTCTCTGAAAGAGCTCCATTGATTTGGAAGTCTTTTACCCCTCTCTGCTCTGGAGAGGTAATGACATGACTGATGTAGCTCGTAAACGTCCTCCACTCTCTCTGACACACTCCAGCTGTGAGACCAAGGCAGCAGGCTGTTTACCTATTCACTTTTACTAGAAAACTCTGACACTACCTTTAAATGTTGAGGATTTGTGTTTTTAAAAGTGTTACAGAAACAGAACTGGCTCACAAAAGAGAGCCAGTTATTGTGAAATATTATTACAATTTAAAAAAATATATTCCTATGAAGGCAAAGCTGAATTTTCAGCCATTACTCCCATCTTTAGTGTCACATGATTCTTCAGAAATCATACTAATATGCTGATCTGGTGCTCATCATCACCTTATCATCACAATTGAAAACAGTTCATATTTTTGTGGAAACCAAAAACCAAAAGAACAATATTTATTTGAAAAAGAAATCATTATACGTTTTTACTGTCACTTCTGATCAATTTAATGCATCCTTACTGAATAAAAAGTATCATCTTACTAACCCCAAATGTTTAAACGGTAGTTTGTATTTAGAACACATTTGAATTCCTCATCAGCCTGTTTTGAAAAAGTCATTTCAGGCTGTACTAGAAAAACAAATAAAAATCAAAATCATTTTAAGCAATACAATTCTCTAAAGAGCTTAGAACCTTTTCATGTTTTCAAATGTATTTCATCTAGCAACGGTGCTGTCTTCATTATCTCTTCCAAACCAAGTTTGGATTTAGTTTTTTCTGTGAGGAATGTCAAAAAAAAAAAAAATGTGGAAGGCAACTTTCCACTAACTTTCCACTTAATTATGGGAAACAATATCAGGACTGGGTTTTAACACAATTTTCTACATTTGATTTGTTTCTAATTTACAAGCTTGCAATTCGATTTGATTTGATATAGATCATTTTGGATATATATCAGGTACCAAAATTTCAACTAATCAACCAATGCTGTAAAATATACAGAGTCAGTTGGTACTAGATTACTGTAATATTAAAGGTTAAAATTAACTATTTGTTTACAAACACTTAAATCACACAAGTTTTTATAATAATAAAAATTACATAATTATTTAGATTTACAGATTTATTCAAACATAAATTAAACATTAAAAAACAGTAAAAATTATAATGAAAACACTATATGGTGCATATGTTTAGCTAAATGCTCGTCTCTAACGGGTAACAATTTTATCTATTGTTTTTTTCTGAGGTAAACATACAAACTGTTGTATTCTTGCGACGTCTTTGCGCAGTTGAAACTGATTGAGCGATTACATGAGACAGGATACTGATTTCGGTAAATTGTACTCTTTCTTTTAACATACCATTGGATGTTCATTCATGTTTATTTCATGCTGAAACTGATATTAAAGTGGATGAGATGATCAGTTTACATGTGATTGCCACTTCTCTTGAAGGAGAAGTCCACTTCCAGAACAACAATTTACATATAATGTACTCACCCCCTTGTCATCCAAGATGTTCATGTTTTTCTTTCTACAGTTGTAAAGAAAATGTGTTTTTTGAGGAAAACATTTCAGGATTTTTCTCCATATAATGGACTGATATGGTGCCCCAATTTTGAACTTCCAAAATGCAGTTTAAATGCGGCTTCAAATGATCTCAAACACGGTTGCAAACTATCCCAGCCAAGGGAGAAGGGTCTTATCTAGCGAAACAATCGGTTATTTTCATAAAAAAAAATAAATCTCAAACGCTCGTCTTGCCTTGCTCTCCCTGAACTCTGTGTATTCTGGTTCAAGACAGTTAGGGTATGTCGAAAAACTCTGATCGTATTTTCTCCCTCAACTTCAAAAATCATTTCAAAATCATCCTACATCACTGCAGAAGTTCTGACTCAGTCTTTGCAAAGTGAACATGCAAAGAAGATCAAACACCCTTAACAAAAAAGGTAAAACAGTGTTATAGGACGATTCTGAGGTTGAGGGAGAACATGAGATGGGAGTTTTTCAACATACCCTAACTATCATGAACAGGAAAAAAAACAGAGGTCGGGAAGAGCAAGACAAGACAAGCATTTGACATTCAAAAGTATAAAATTGTATTATTTTTATGAAAATAACCGATCGTTTCGCTAGATAAGACACTCCTTCCTCGGCTGGGATAGTTTACAACTGCATTTGGGATCGTTTGAAGCCGCATTCAAACGGCATTTTGGAAGCTCAAACTCAGGGCATCATATCAGTCCATTATATGCAGAAAAATGCTGAAATGTTTTCCTCAAAAAACAATTTCTTTAAGACTGAAGAAAGAAAGACATGAACATCTTGGATGACAAGAGGGTGAGTACATTATCTGTAAATTGTTGTTCTTTGAGGTTCTACAGCAATCTGTCACTCGACATTAAACAACGCCAAAACGGCATTTATTGTTTGAATATTGTAATAATACTAACAGAATTTGAAATCTGAGACTTTGCTTCATATCAAAATATCTAAGCATATTGCCATTTATTGGATAAGACGTGTGATACAATGTTGTGTTTCTTAACAGAAAACAGGCTAGACTAATCGATTCTTGGGATTTAAGAATCAATATCGTTTTGTAAAAAATTAAAATAGATTAAAATCGAGAAATCATTGTTGTTGTTTTTTACCCAGCCCTAAACAATAAATCAAGCATTTTAAGTTTTTGAATTGCATGTATCACATAATTGATGTGTTCTTTTTTTTTTTAATTCAGCTCCATCTGCATTAGTAGAAGAATGAAAATGTTAAAATGTTAAAGAAAAACAAACAGAAACAAACTTCCAAAAATTCAAGTGATTCCAATATTTATAAATCAATAAAACAAATGCCAAAAAATATATATGTTCTGAATCAGAATAAGTTAATGATTTCTAACTGTACTGATCAGATTTCAAGTAGAAGACCAATCTGCTAAAGTCTCTTTATGAACAGTGTGATGAATGTTTGGCAGTTAATTGGCAAGATGTTAGCATATAAACACTTCCATGCTGATGATGAGCTCTTCCATCTCAAAGCCAATTATCTTAACCACTGATAAACAGGCAAATTACTCTGACAAAAAAAAAAAAGAGATGCAGTGTTAGCAATGCTCATTCTTCATTCTTCTCCTCGTACAGCAGGAACGTTATGACTCAATTGCACACAATAGTAGATGTGACAGAAATGCTGCTCCACTGAACTGATTTTTCTCAGCTCAGGTGAGAACAGACCAAAAAAAAAAAAGATGCTGTGGATCTGTACAGGGGACCTGTATTTTTCCTCCAGAGACTACTTATAATGTCAGTCAGTGGTTCTTGCACCAAATCCAACCATAATCTATAGAGATGCACCGATACCACTTTTTTCAGTACTCGCCCGATACCGATACTTTTATTTTTGGTACTTGCCGATTCCGAGTACCGATACCGATATTTTAAAATTTACAGGTAGATTTGTAAAATATAGGGTACAGAAACTAAAAGAATATGTATAATGTTAGTTGGTCAACTTTATTTATCAAATAGATACAGTCAAACCAAAATGTATTTAGAACCCATTATCATAAACTGTGTCCTGCACCCACTAGTAAAAAAATAAAAAATAAAAAAAAATATATATCAAAAATTGTCAAAAGATGGTGTATATCTGCTGTCTGAATCATTTTTGGGTTGACTATATATCCCTTAATTATTTTTATTTTTACACTTAATTATGCCCATTAAAATGTGTTTTGTTACTTTCACTGTTTGTTTGTTTTTTTCTTGCTCTATGGTACATCATCTTCAATTTAATAGCATTAAACTGCTCAATTGCAGCGGCTCAGTACTGTAATCACGCGAACCACTCATTATGAATCTCCTAACTCTGATATTTTCAGAAATATAAGTCACGTTTTTTCATCTGAAATATGCTGCTATTTGGGCTATAATCCAAAGCGACTCAAATAATGGAGAAACACTCGTGAAGCAAGCAAAACATGCGCAAGTACAGTACTGCCTATCGCATTTCACACAGGCTGCTATAGTTTCACTTTCGCCGGACAGTCGTGTATGCTTAAGGTTGAAAAAAAAAAACGATGTTTATAGCGAATGCCCCTATATATTTTTTTTATATCTACGAATTTGTTTTAATCCAAAAGATGCGTGTGCTAAATATGCGAACATCAATGAAGATCACGCAACAGCGCGTGCTCTC
Organism: Labeo catla; assembly: GCA_012976165.1. Lineage (NCBI taxonomy): Eukaryota > Metazoa > Chordata > Actinopteri > Cypriniformes > Cyprinidae > Labeo > Labeo catla. The sequence goes on along the minus strand of VONZ01000577.1, from coordinate 145,348 downwards.
TCTCTCGCTCCCTCTCTCTCTATACCGTTAAATAACTTGTGCATTGATTTACTTCAATTGTTTTTGACATATCTCACCGAACTACAAACTTTCCAGTGATGTCAAGGCGGGATATTAACTCGACAAGCCCGCACATCTTGGCCGCCGTGCGCTCAATCCAATCTGCGTGCTTTGCCTATCAGCTGACGCGCACCAGTTATAAAAGCTTAATACTGAATGTTTAACATTATATTACTTGCATACATATACTTCGTAGACATCCTTAATCTCTAATGACTCCATTCTGCTGTCTGTTGTTTTGTTGTCGGTGTTTCTTTGCCTGGATATGCACTTGTCACATGATGTGGTATCAGTGTTTGGTATCGGGCATTTTAACGAGTACGAGTACGAGTACAAGAGCTCAGTATCGGGCCAGTATCGGTATCGGTGCATCCCTAATAATCTATTTTTAAATGACCAATTTTGTCTCTTTGACCTGAGCTTTTTTCTGTTTTCTGTATTCTTCCCACAAAAAAAAACAGCATGCAGGTTTGGAACGACGTGAAGGTGAATAAATGTTGATAATTCTTCAGTAATCTATCACTTTAAGGCAGACTATACTGTGAGAGAGCTAGATGGTGAAGCGAGGTGTCAGGTGTGTGTATGTGTGTGTCGCAGCTCTGTAGGCACTTGAGAGCACACGTAGGTATGTGGCGCCTGCTGACGCAGGAGCAGCCGTGTACCTTCGCCCCGTGTTTCTGCAGAACCTCCATGATGTCGTTGTGCGCCCGTTCTGCCGCCACATGGAGAGGCGTCATGAAGCTGCACAGGGCAGATAGTGAAAAAACAGACAGACCTTAGCATCAGTAAACATCTGACATCGGATAAACATGACGGGCACATTCACTCACTCCTTGTTCTTCTCATTGACATTGGCTCCTTTCCGTAGCAGCAGTTCAGTGACCTGTTTTCGTTTTGGGTGAGGTGAGGCGACAGCACAGTGCTGAAACACAGAATAGAGGCCTTGTGAATGTCACAGTTCACCTCAAATTTAGTCTTTGTGGAAATTTTTGGCACTTTCATTGCAAGGAACAGAGCAGTGTAGACATCCAGTGTAAACATCTTCTGTTAAGGTACAAGTTTGGAATGACATGAAGGTGAGTAAATGATGACAGGAGTTTCATTTTTGGCCTTTCCCTTTAACATCTGCTTTCAACCTGATGTCTCAGCTGGCGGTGCTTTGAGGTGAATCAGCAGGTGCTCACCAGTGCCGTCTCGTGCGTCTGTGGGTGCTTGAAGTTGATGATCTCCAAAGCCAGGGTCTTCTTCACCTTGGTCATGTCTGCTTCCCGTGCTGCCTGAAGGAGAGAGTGGCCCTTAAACTCGTCTGCGCCGGAGGAAAAAGAGAATATTTAGAGAGGTGATGCAAGACGCTCTGACAGAAGCCGCTGGTAGACATAATTCATCAAGACAAAGCGTGAAAGAAGTAATTGAAGCTTCACAGCTACAATGCAATCTGGCTTCATGGCAGCAAAAATTTGAGTTAGGATATCTAAAATGTATGACTGAACCATCTGACCTGATCGAATGAATTTTGTGCATTCAATTTGTTATGCTCCTGCTCATAAGAACAGCAAAGAGTGAACATTATTCCATCTACATGAGAGCAGTTGTACTGAATGAGCATGGCTGGGATTCAGCCAAAGGTATGCCAGTTGTACTCATGATTTTTGCTTTCAACAATGTTAAATGCAATCTTTAGCAAATCTCAAAATGAATATCCATCTTCATACAGTACATACTGTACATTATTATGTTAAAACACCTAAATTTAAAACACTTAAAACAATTATTTAATTTGGTAACACTTTACAATAAGGTGTCACTTGTTAACAGTAATGTATTAGCTAACACGAAAAATTAACAATAGAATTATAACACTATTTATTAATATTTGTTAATGTTAGTTAATAAAAATAGTTGCTCATTGTTAGTTAATGCTAGTTAACAGTGCATTAATGCAAACTGTGATTTTAATAACGCATTAGCAAATGCTGACATTAAGATTATTAAATACTGTAGAGGTATAATTAATGTAGTTAACTAATGAACCTTATCATAGTGTTAGTATTTATTTTGTAATGTGTTGATTTTTTTTAAAACACAAATCAGCATAATCAGTATCAGTCACAGCATGAAAACAATTATAATTTCAATATTGCTTTTATGTAACAGTTTTAGAAGTAAATTAATATTGAGTATATTTTAACTAAATATTATTTGTATAATTTTTCTTAGTCAACAAAAATTGTTTAAAAAAAGTCAAAGCATCAAGCTTCAGAAAAATATTGAAGATCAATTTCAGGTGGTATTTTAATTATTAGCAGTCACAGCTTGGCCAATCAATAATAAGGACAGAGAACTGAGAACTAAATATTGTATTTTCTTATTTTATATAATATATACAGTTGATGTCGAAAGTGCATCCTCCTTTTACAATCATTAAAAATGTTAATTATTTTAGAGGGATCATGCAAAATGCATGTTATTTTTATATTTAGCACTGTCCTGAATAAGATGTTTCACATAAAAAATGCTTACATACAGTCCACAAGAGAAAATAATAGCTGAATTTATAAAAATGATCCGTTTCAAAAGTTTACATCCCCTTGATTCTTAATACTATTTTGTTACCTGAATGATCCACAGCTGTGTTTTTTTTGTTGTTGTTGTTTAGTGATAGTTGTTCATGAGTCCCTTGTTTGTCCTGAACAGTTAAACTGCCTGCTGTTCTTGAGAAAAAGTCACACAATTCTTTGGTTTTCCAGCATTTTTGTGTATTTGAACCCTTTACAACAATGACTGTATGATTATGAGATTCATCTTTTCACACTGAGGACAACTGAGAGACTCATATGCAACTATTACAGAAGGTTGAAACGCTCACTGATGCTTCAGAAGAAAACATGATGCATTAAGAATCTGGATTTTTTTAATTTGATCAGGGTAAATTTAACTTATTTTGTCTGCTGGGAAACATGTAACTATCTTCTGTAGCGTCTGAAGGGCAGTACTAAATGAAAAAATATGATATTGCTCTTAATGCACTGTGTTTTCCTCTGAAGCATCAGTGAGTGTTTTAATCTTCTGTAATAGTTGCATGAGCGCCTCAGTTGTCCTCAGTGTGAAAAGATGGATCTCAAAATCACACTGTCATTGTTGGAAAGGGTTCAAATACACAAAATTGCTGGAAAACCAAATAATTTGTGGGACCTGAAAGATTTTTCTGAAGAACAGCGGGCAGTTTAACTGTTCAGGACAAATGGACATCTATCACTAAACAAAAAAAACGAAAACAAACAAACAAAAACAGCTGTGGATCATTCAGGTAACAACACAGTATTAAAAATCAAGGGGATGTAAACTTTTGAACCGGGTCGTTTTTATAAATTCAACTATTATTTTCTTTTGTGGACTATATGCATACATCTTTTATGTGACTTATCTTATTAGGGTCAGTACTAAATAAACAACAACATGCATTTTGTGTGATCCCCCTTATTTTGGTAAAATAACATTTTTAATGATTCTGAAAAGAGGATGCAAATTTTTGACCTCAACTGTAACCTATCATGTAATTAGAATAAATGTTAAATAAATATTAGTAAATGTATTAAATATTGTATTTTTATTAGTTTACATAATATTTTAATTTATAAGCCACTATCAACAGTGACTTTCAAAGGAGGGATGTTACAACACAAGAGTTTGCATCCTAAAATCCCCGCAGCTCAAACTCAAACACAAATTCCACATAAAGGAAAATCTTTACACAGCAAACTGTGTAAAGTTTCTGCATCTCTCAACCCCTCACTGGGAGAAGCCAGAAGGAGAATTCACAGGCAAAATATATAACGACGTCGCCTGCCAACCTCATCAGCAGACTGAAGCTCAGCCTCCACTGCGCTTGAATAATGCAGAACGAGAAGACTGTTTAAAGGCGTCTTTCAATAAACCTTGATTCGCCTGTCTCTGTAACAGTTAGAATGTGGCAAGAACAATCAGAGCCAAGTTGCGTCTAGCTCACTTACACTTGCAAGGTGAACGAGCAGGATGGGTTTTGTAGGCTTTGATGCCACTTATGCTAAGGAATGGTGAGGAATCCCAGTATGTTGTCTTTAATTCACTCTTAAGCAATAACAAGACTGTTTTATAAAAGCTGGAAGGCTATATAAACTCACATGTGAGCCTCTCTTTAAGTTCAGGTGTTGGGGCCATGTCCACCGCACTCTTCCCGTGGCAGTTGACCAGCGTGGGATCGGCTCCGTGACTCAGCAGCAGGGAACAGACCTCCACGCGATTCTTGGAGGCAGCCTCGTGCAAAGGAGTGAACTGCCAGAGGTCCATGGCATTAACGCACGCCCCATGCTACAGAAAAACATTCAGGGTGAGATCACACGGAAACGATGGCGCCAACTCTGACGGCCCAGATTCATTTCCAAATACACTGAGAACATTATGCGGTTCCACTTGAGCAGTTACAGCAGTTTTAGCATAGATTATGTATTTCTATCTATTAGAGAGTCCGCTATGCCCCAGAAGCCGAGTTAATAGCACTGAGGGAGAAGAATATCGAACACATTTTTAGAAAATGGCAGTTTTCCAAAACGGAGACATCAACTTGCACTCAGAGGCAGGGGGTAAACAGTACAAAACGATTAAAGGGATAAATCTGCTAAAAATGCTTTTTCTTTACTCTTTCAATTTCCAATCTACCATCAAATGCTAAATAAAATATCAGACAAGAAGTTCACTCTGCTTTTTGCAGCACAGTGGTTACCAGGGCCCAATTATCTTTTCACTCACCCCCATGTCATCCAAGATGTTCATGTCTTTCTTTCTTCAGTTGAAAAGAAATAAGGTTTTCGAGGAAAGCAATCCATGTTTTTTTCTCTGTATAGTGGACTTCAATGGGAGCCAATGGGCAGAAGGTCCAAATTGCAGTTTCAAGCAGCTTTAAAGGGCTCTACATAATCCCAGACGTGGAATCGATCAGTCATTTTCTAAAAAATAGACTTTTTAACCACAAATGCCCATCTTGCACTAGCTCCGTGATGCGCGTCTACAACTTCACGCATTACGTAATCATGTTGGAAAGGTCACCGCAGTTAGTTTTTCATCTGTGTACTCCGGTACAAAAAGGTAGAGTAGGGCGAAAAACTCCATCTCATTTTCTCCTCTAACTTCAACATCGTTTGACATTGTTGTTCTACCTTTTTCAGGGCTCTACACTTACTTTTCTTTTAAAATTATTTAAAAAAATTAGGAGCACAGTCAAAATTTAAGGAGCACCTTCTAATCAATAATCAAAAAATTTGCATTTCCATTACGAGGTGATATTTGACTCAAAGTGGTTTACAGGGGAATTTTGTTTTTACCTTTGTAATGGCATTTTTAAAACTTTATTAAAAGTATGTCATCTTTTCTGTCAATTTTAAAAGAAATTATACTTTTAAGCTTTGTAAAATTTTTAAAACAACAGAATAAGAACAAGTCGAATAAGAATAAGTTACCAATCAAATAAAACCAATATTAATACAATTATTTTGTGCTACAGAGGTGGCACAGAAAAAACACAAAAGTGGCTGGTAGGTGTATTTTCATGTTTAATAAGGCTCAAATTCATAAATCCATGTTGAGATCAATGTTTTAAATGTTAAATTTTGAATACAGAAATATTAAATGATTTAAATAACTGAACAGATACTTTAAAAATTAAACAAAATCTGCTAGTAGGTGGCGGCAAGTCACTGATTTAATTAGTGAATCATATCATGCATTTGATTTGTTTGAACGGCTGATTCATTCAGGAATAAAGAAGGTGACTGTCTTTATGAATGGCAAATTGAATCACTGACTCACTAGATTTGTTAAAAACACGTTCATTCATAAAAAATGCCACCGTGTTTGAATGGAGATGGCGGCTCAGTTGTGACTTGTTTCAGACTATTTTTAATGACGAAATAGAGCAAAATCAGGCAATAGTGTTATAGTCAGACAATGTCACTTAATATTAACTTCTTATTTATTTAACTGTTGTATTAAATCAATATCTCATTTACAAACTCCCTTAAAAATAATTAAAAGCTGTTACTCATCTTAGTTCATAACGATCTTACAAAGTTCCATTATAATCAACAAAGCTCTCTACATTGCACAATGAATCTCTTATTTACACTCTCTCTACGCTTTGTTAATGAAAGGATTCGCGCGATACGTCTGTGATACATTACTCAACGTTGCAAAAACATGTAGAAACCTTTGAAGCTCCCCTCCGCGCAAACACAAATATGCTGATAGGGTCAGTCGCACATGGTGCTCCTAAATATTTTTCATAGTTTTCAGTCGCAAATGCAACTGAAATGGTTGCACTGTAGAGCCCTGATTTTTGTCATGGGTGTTTGACTTCCTTTGCACGTTTGCTTTGTAAACACTGGGTTGGTACTTCCGCCTACGTGACGCGTAACATTCCAAATTGAGCTAGTGCAAGACGAGCATTTGTGGTTAAAAAGTATATACATTTAACGCTAGACATTTCGCTAGATAAGACACCTGTTCTTTGACTGGGATCATGTAGAGCCCTTTGAAGATGCAGTGAAACTGCACTTTGGACCTTTAACACTTTGGTTAACATTAACATCTTGGATGACATGGAGGTGAGCAAATATGGCCATATTTCAATAGAGGTAATTATGAATGAGATTTGAGTTCAGATTATCAGTAAAATTTCAGTCTTTTCCTCACAAAGATCTAATGGACATCTTCAAAAGACTTGGAATATAACACAGAAGTAGTATGGACCACTTTGATGGTGCTTTTTGGAGCTTGACCGACTTAACAAAAGCTTCTCTTTTTGTGTTTCATGACATGGGGTGAATGAGAAAATCACTTTTGGGTGAATTATCCTTTTAAAGCTTTTTGAGCTGCAAGTAAAAGGAGTGAAACAAAAGCTCCCGAGGAACTCAGGAACATCAAGATAGCGTCAGGTGCTCACAATGCATGTGTGTCCGATAAGACGATACTTAATTGTCTTTCTGATCATTGCGCAGCACATTTAATTGAATATAATGATTGAGGGGGCTTAAGGAGATCTGGGGAGCTTCTGATTTTGTGATAAGCTCTCCTGAGGCTGAGAATACTCTGTTCTGCTCTGTATTAGGCTCCAAACATGGTTGTAGAGACAGATTGGCCACTCTGCAGGGCTCTGTTGACACAGTGAGCATGGGAGAACACACCGGGAGCACAGTGTTCCGTATATCAGCTTTGTAAATAAAGGAAGCTGAGCTTAAAGGCCATACTCTGTGGAACTTCAAGCTCGAGAGAGTTTGTTCGCTCTGAAACAGAGTGAACTCAGACAGTACAGGACAAAATTAGGAAACTGGAGTAATTGCTCTGTCCACAATGATGGTGAAAACACTGCATAGCATGGGAAATTTTATGTATGGGAAATATGTAGTATGTGGAACAGGATTTTTGAATCAAAGACAATATAACTGTGGACAAAAACCAAGTCTATGACAAAATGACTTGCAACTGGTTAGGACAATTAAAAGGTTGCATCATTGCATTGTTCCTGATTAGGACAAGTTGCTTAACTGGAAACAATTTTGTTTGTTTTCCACACCGATCACACTAAAATACACATGCACGCCCATTCAGGTTTTCGTGCTTACCTTTAGCAGTAGCTCTGTGACCTCGTAGTGTCCGTATGAGCAGGCGTTGTGTAGAGGAACAAGACCACTAGGGATTGCAAGAACAGAAAACACACACACAAAATCATTCACGCCCCAAATGTGCTTTTCCTATAAGTAATATACGGACAAAGGAAGGCTAATGAACCAAAGCTTTTACCAGAGTAGAAAAATGTAAAACAGCTCATAGAAACCATCTTTATTCCAAAAAAAAAAGTAAGGAAAAAAGGAGACATAAGCAGACATACCCTTTATCTTTAGCATGAACATCAGCACCATGTTGCAGAAGAAGCTGAACTATTCGGACTCGGTTGTATCCGGCTGCCAGGTGCAATGGAGTAGACTACAAGAAAGAAAAGAGGAAGACAAAAAGAGTTGTAACAAAACTGCCCAATTGTCGGCGCCAATATTAAGCATATATTTTAGGGTTATCTGTATCTGTCATTTTCAAAACCAATTTACCGATAAAATAATTCAAAAGCATCTATAGAAAGCTTGGCCTTGTTATTCTTAATTTTGACATTCATTTTTATTTTTACACCAGATATATATCTGTTATTTGTCTACTTGATATGTAATCAGTATCAGCCCTAAAAAACACATATTGGTCGACCCCTAATAAGATGTACACTTTTGTTCGTATAGTGTGCCGGCATACAGTGGGGTTGCGCTAAAGGCGTCCCGAGTTCGAATCCGGCTCGTGGACCTTTCCCGATCCCACCCCCTCTCTCCCACTTTGCTTCCTCTCATTACACTGTCCTATCAAAATAAAGGACTATATATAAAATACACAGACAACTGTTCAAAAGTTTGGGTTAGTAAGACTTTTATTTATATAATTATTTACATTTTAAACATTTAAACAGAAAGCAGTTGTTTTATATTGTAATTATATTTTACAATATTAAATATGATCATAAATATGGTACAAATATGATCAAATAAAGGCAGTCTTGATGATCATAAACAAATGTTATTTTATTAAGAACATTTAAAAAAAAATCTTACTGACCTCAAACTTTTGAAGTCCTGACAAAGCACCCCCAATGTAAAACAGTGCCAATAGCCAGCTTTTACTTCTTTATATCTCTTTAAAAAGTATTACCAAAGTCTTTTTCTAAAATCGGGCTGCCTAGGGACCAAGGGAGGTCTTGGTTTGTCAAACATGTGAGGGAAATACTCATACTGTGGTTCTCCTCTAGAAAGAGCTAGGCTCATGACTGAATTTTGCTGTAAGGAAGTCACACTTCATTGCAGCTCTGTGGCTTGTAAGCCTGCCTGACAGTCCAACCCTGTGTAAGTCTTCCCATCTTTCTGAGACTGATGTAGAGTTTAAGTATTGAAATATAGGATAACGTATTCAGCACCATGTATCTATCTATGTACTGACGCACACAGTGGGGTATAACAACAGTTCCCTCATCACAGCGTGATCGCTGCAAAAACTCACATCGCTCATATTCTGCTAATGGCATTTGTTATGAGAGCTAATTAAAGACAGCGACTGATATTTGAAACAAGAATTTAAAAATAAGTCAAATTAAATGGAGGTTTGATGGCACACATTTTAAAGGGATAGCTCACCCAAAAATAAAAATTAGCTCATTATTTACTCACCCTCCAGGCATCCTAGGTGTAAAAATCCTGGCATTTTCTTGCTTTATAATGGCATAGGTGAGTGTTTCTCTTCATCAGGCCAAAACAAGTCCAATAAAGTGCAACCATTCATAATAAAAAGTGCCTCAAACAGGTCCAGGGGCATGAATAAAGGCCTCCTGTATTAAGTCAATGCATTTTTGTAAGAAAAATATCCATATTTAAACGTAAGAATCACTTTAATCTAGCTTGTGCTGACTGGTTGTACATGGAAGCAGCTCAGAAGTGATGAACGTGGACGCACTATGGAGAAACAAAAACAAAACAACGATCGTGAATTAGAAGTACAAAAGAGGATTTCTAAAGAAAAATGTCAGAGGATTTCGATATAAGCCTAGAGGAGACTGGTTTTCCTTTGCTAAAGTAAGGAAACCTCACTTCCTTTGCTCCAGTAAACAAACGTTGGTTTTCACTAAGCTAACTGGCGCCATCATCACACGCCATCCGCCCGGAGCTGTTTCCGTGTGCGACCAGTCGGCACAAGCTCGATTGAAGTGATTATTAAGTTTTGAATATGGATATTTTTCTTACAAAAATGCATCGATTCACTACAGGAGACCTTTATTCACCCCCTGTAACTGTGTGAGGCACTTTTTATTATGGATGGTTGCGCTTTTTTGAACTTATTTTGGACTGATGAAGAAGCACCCGCCTATGCCAATCTAAAGCTTGGAAATGGCAGGATAATTCTTTATATAACGCCAACTGCATTCGTCTGAAAGAAGTCAGTCATATACACCTAGGATGCCTGGAGGGTGAGTAAATAATGGGCTAATTTAGCAGTAATTTTCACTGAATTAAACTCTCTCTTTAAACAGTTCAAATGAAAAACTAATAAAATTCTTAACTTTTAGGCGTCAAGCCATTCATGCATTCAAAAACAAAACACAAACAAAAAGAAAATCGACAAGCCAATCGAAAACAATCAAATAAAATGAGGATCAGGTGGCACAAACAAAATTAAATCCCCATAAAGGTCTCCAATGAAATGCGACAAGCCACACGGTCGTAAACCATCACAGCCACATACTGATGCGAGCAAAGCACAAGACGCAAACTCCATGTGTTCCCGCACGGCCTCCTGCGGTAAGCACGGATCATTCACCATACAGCTGAAAATGCACAAAACAATGAGAGATCGATCTAGACGGAATTGGAAAACTGCATTGTGCCCTTCAATTGCAAAATAATGATAACAATATGCAGTGACGAGCTTTCGTCGGCAAGCACACCAGGTTGTTGGAGGTTGTAAAAGATGAGAAACAAACTGAGTGAAAGTGTGAGCGGTGGGGTGGAAAGCTGTAGCGGTAGTGGAGATATATTTAAGCTCACTTATCAAGCAGGTGGTACAATACAACTCCTCTTTAGGACAGAGTTTTCACACAAGGTTTTACCCTCTAACACCTTCACCCCAATCCACTGCATTCATAAAGCTGCAGTGTGTGAAAAAAAAGAAGCAAAATGGCCAAATGTGACAATCAATGAAAAAATTTAAAAATTAAAAAAGTAAAAATAAAAAAAAAATTCAACAAAGATTAAAATGAGTGCAAGCTCAGAAAACAAAAAAATAAACTTACCAGCATTTTTTGAGATGTCGACTGATAGACAATGTCGTCAGAATGACGAATAAAACAAAAGAGAACAAAAACAAACAAAAACAAACAATGATATAATGACAGCATTATGTAATTCTGGCACACCCTGTAACAATTCCTTGCCTTTTGTCCTCTAACTTTACTTGGGACGAGCCACACATACCACACTGGCATCACCATATTGTGACTGAGACTGAAATGACATGATTTCAACGCAGAGGATATGCAAACAGACCAAGCAGTCCATCATTCGTTTTACTATCCACAGAGCTCAGGCTGACTTGACAGAAGAGTTGGTACTGATTCAGTGGCACTCAACCAAAACTCATTTCAGGCAGCTGTGACTGAGATATCGCACATGTGCTGCTGGTTTTCGTGATTCATGCTGTGGCAGAACACTGTGGTCTGCTGACGTGTTTAGATCATCCACTGAATTTGTATTATCAGGTGCAAAAAAACACCTTTTTTCACAGGCTTTGTTCGCTGGAACAAACCAGGAGGCAAAAAAGCCAAATTGTTTTCATCAAAAAATAAAACCTTTTGTCTAAAACTTCATTAATATTAATGTGTAAAGTACATGCAAGCTGGTGCTTCTATTAAAAATTGTATGCTTACCATCTGTTAACCAAAGCAACATGCCTAACACTAAACCATTTTAAGCTGCAAGGAATAAGAGTATTTCCCTAATACCATAAATGGGACCCTGGACAACAAAACCAGTGATAAGGGTCAATTTTTAAATTTAAATTTATATAATAAATAAGCTTTCCATTCATGTATGGTTTGTTAGGATAGGACAATATTTGGCTGAGATACAGCTATTTGAAAATCTGGACTCTGAGGGTGCAAAAAAAAAAATAAAAAAATAAAAAAATAAATCAAAATATTGAGAAAATCGCCTTTAAAGTTGTCCAAATGAAATTCTTAGCAATGCATATTATTAATAAAAAAATTAAGTTTTGATATATTTACAGTAGGAAATTTACAAAATATCTTCATGGAATATATCTTTACTTAATATCCTAATGATTTTCGGCATTAAAGAAAAATTAATTATTTTGACCCATACAATGTATTGTTGGCTACTGCTACAAATATACCAATGATACTTATGACTGGTTTTGTGGTCCAGTGTCACAAATGTAAAATTGACCTATTCTAAATACTAATACAGACAAACACCCACCTATTTTTTTTTCTGTACCATAAAGTCTGCTTTAAATAGGGATTACTTGTTGAATCAATCTAAACAAAACCCAGTTTGCACACTATGAAAGATTATATTCTCAATCTCATTTGGTACTACAGATCTATTGAAGTATCAAGGTCATTCTCAGACTGATATAAATTAATCTGACATCACATCAGCACTTGAACTACTTCCTAAAGAGCGTTATGTTTAACAGTAACAGTAAACATAAGATACCCCAAGACCGACCTCTGGGGAACACCTAGTTATTTTACCTTGTGGAAAATATTTATCTGAGGATTTTCGAGCAACCTGCAATCTTGCATATGTAACAAGTCAGGAGGCTGGATCACCATGGCGACACAGTCATACAGTAGCCATGGCTACACTCAATCACTTTGGCCCCTCCTGCCAATCTGTCCGCCCTACCCTAAGCAAACAGGACTAACAGGAAAGACGCATCTTTCAGAAAGCACAAAAGTTCTCTTGTGCTCTCTGCAAAACGAAAAGACAAAAATATAATGCCAGCTTAACCGTAGGCTATTAAATCTGAGATCTTCAATCAATTTCTTTAAGGGCCCGACACACCAGCAGAATTGCTGTCTCACTTGAGAGCTGTTCCTATTGAATCATTTAAGATAGATGTGTTGCCGAAAGACGTACAGCTGGAAATATTACCCCCTACATACTTCAGATCGCAACACCCTGAGACTGTTTAAAATGGGTGGAATGCTAAAACAAGCTTTTGCTTTGGTTTAGGGGGATGGAATTTGCAAATAATGAAATTCGGAGTACCCTCAGTGCATTTGGCTCCGTCACATTATGTCTTTCTGGTGCTGGCAGAAACAGTAGACAGGTGAACTAGAGCGAAGATCTGGGTCGATTCAGCTGGCTTCAAACAGAAACCGACCGTAAGGCTATGTGGCAGGGTTGACCTTTTGCCAGCAGACCCTGAAGCGTGAGAGAGAGGTCATTCAAATGTTTGGGTTACTCTACCCATTCAAACATTGGCTGACAATAAGACAAATCACTGCACACTGAAACTGGCATCGTCTGCGACAACATTGAGAGACTCAATTTTTTTTGTTCTTTTGTGCAGATTTCACCCTTGTCGTTCCTTGTGTTCAGAACACAAATTAAGATATTTTTGATAAAATCTTTTTTTTTTGATAAAAGAGCTTTCTGACTCTGCATAGACAGCAATGCAAAATACATTGCAAAAGCAATGCGAGATACAAAATCACATGTGAGAAAAAAGTCAGAATTACGAGTTTATCAATTCTAAATTCATCTCTTAGAATTGAGTCTATATCACACAATTCTAAGAAAAAGTCTAAATAGTTAAAAAAAAAAAAAAGTCAGAATTGCGAGATACAAACTCAAATTTGTGAGAAAAAGTCAGAATCGCAAGTTTTTAATCAATTCTGACTTTATTAAAATTGCGAGTTTATATTTCACAATTCAGAGGAAAAAAGTCTAAATTGAAAGAAAAAGTCAGAATTGCGAGATACAAACTTGAATGTGAGAAAAAAGTCAGAACTGCAACTTTTTAACAATTCTGAATTCATTTCTTAGAATTACGAGTTTATATCTCGCAATTCTAAGAAAAAAGTCAGAATTGAAAGAAAAAAAGTCAGAATTGCAAGTTATCATCAATTCTGACTTCATTTCTTAAAATTGTGAGTTTACATCTTAAAATTCTGAGGAAAAAAGTCAGAATTAAAAAAAAAAAGTCAGAATTGCGAGACAAACTCGAATGTAAGAAAAAGTCAGAATTGAGAGTTTTTATCAATTCTGACTTTATTTCTTAGAATTGCAAGTTTGTATCTCACAATTCTGAGAAAAAAAAAGTCAGAATTGCAAGAAAAAAGTCTGAATTGTGAGTTATCAATTCTGACTTCATTTCTTAGAATTTCAAGTTTATATCTCGCAATTCTAAAAATAAAGTCAGAATTGAAAGAAAAAAGTCAGAATTGCGAGACAAACTCACATTTGTGAGAAAAAAGTCAGAATTGTAAGTTATCATTAATCCTGACTTCATTTCTTAAAATTGTGAGTTTATATCTTGCAATTCTGAATTTATAATACTAAACTTGCAATTGTAAGTATATCTCTCTCAATTCTGAGAAAAAAAGTCTAAATTTTGAAAAAAAAAAAAGGTCAGAATTGCAAGATACAAACCAAATAAATCTAGTCCAAGTAAGTGTAAGAGACTTTTTCCATCTCAGCCGACATCACACATCCTGAATAATAATTTAGAAGTATTAATTTCACTTAATTTTAGTGCCTAGACAACAACAAACACTCCTTGTTTCCCCTCAGAGTAGAAACATCCCATTGTCCACATCTTTCCCTTGTCTTGCCATGGAGGAATGGTGACCTGTAACCATGCCAACGGTGAGTGCTTCTCCACAGCTGTTGCCATGACTGCGGTACATGCTATAACCAGCGTGAAATCCGCACGGATGGAGCCTTTGAAAACAATGCGTTGCTTGGCTAAGTAACCCTTTAGTGCACCTCCGTTAGTAGAGATTTACACATGAGAGTGTACAGAAGAGGGTCTTTCTCGTCCCTGTGCACCGCTAAAGTAAACACCAGGTCCAGAGAGAGGCGTCATACTAGCTGCAAGCAAACAGCAGGAAGGGGCTACCGAGCACACTAATGCCTGTTACACGCTGAGAGGATCAATAAGACATTACCCCCTCTACCATGCCCGCAAAACAGGAAAAATACAGCTTGCAGACTCCTATAGGAGCTTCTTATTGCATACTGGGCTCTTTAATAAAGGAGCTCAAATCCCAAAGGGGAACGACGCCTGGTTCCTCCGTCCTAATCACAACACTCACCCCACCATTAAAGACGTTCCCAGCAGAACGCAGAAGGCGTTAACGACCAGCGCGTCCGACGGGATGCTATTTCGAATCATGTGCCGTCAAGGGCTCAAGTTTTCCCAGGAGTCTATTGCTGGAAAGCAGAGACAAATAGTCATGTGCGATAATTAACTGCAGTAAAGTCTGTGTGTTATGAGAGAACGAGAGAGAGGGAAAAGAGATAAAGGCAGATGGGAAACACTACAAGCGCTCCACATAAGCAGCTGCTCTGTTTCTTCAATCCACCTACGTTTCTACGGGGGCGCATCAGTGTGCAATGAGGGCCAGGAACAGACGCTTGGATAGACAAAATATTTGTTAATCTTCAGAAACATGGAAATGAAACAAAAAAAGTTGCGGCTAAATTAGCATATTCTCAACGGCAACCACTGCACAGATTGCACGTCGCTTGTTTTATCTCAGCCTGCGCAGTGAGGCTGCCTCAACTTGATACCTTATCAAAGCTGGCAAGGCATATTCTGCCTTGTTCGTTTTACAGTCTAAAGGGGGGAAAAAAACAAAACAGCAATTCAGGTGACAGCAAGCTTCACCTGAAGTAAAAGAAAAATGAAGACAACACTACTGAGACATCTCTGCGTACACTACATCATAGTTTAAGAATCATTTCTAGGCTTTTTTATCATTCATTTTTGCAGGAAGGGCACACTAAAATGATCAAAACTGACACAAAAGAGATTAATGATGTTACAAAAGACTAACATTTTGAATAAATACTGTCCCTTTAAACTTTTTTATTAATCAAATTATTTCTTAAGCATCAAATCAGCATGTTAAAATGATTTCTAAAAGACCATGCAATAAGTAATGGCTATTGAAAATTCAGCTTTGCCTTCACAGGGATAAATTGTGTTTTAAAATACAATCTTTCTTCTGTGGAACATAAAATATTTTAAGTATTTTTCAGCCATACACTACGGAGGCTCATTTCCGCCACTCAATAAAAAATAAAATAAAAATAGCTCAGAATTCTGACTTTTTTTCCTCAGAATTGTGCTTTAAACCCACAACTGCAAGTTATAGAGTCAGAGTTTCTCAGTTCTACATGATATAAACTCGCAACTGCGAAAAAAAAAAATCTGAATTGCTAGATATAAAATTCACAACTCTATCTGACTTTATAATACACAATTGCGAGTTAGGTCAGAACTGTGCAATATAAATTCACAATTCTGAGAATGTATTAGTCTTTTTTCCCCCTCACAACTGCACTTTACTATTTGAATTTCAGAGTTCTGAGGAAAATACAGTCAAGAATTGTGATTTTTTTTTTTGTTTTTATCAATTTTGACTTCATTTCTTAGAATTGCGAGTTTATATCTAGCAATTCTAACTTTATAACTCACAATTTCGAGTTTATATCTTACAATTCTGAAAAAAAAAGTCAGAATTGTGAGCTTTTACAAATTCTGACTTCATTTCTTAGAACTGCAAGTTTATATCTTACAATTCTGAGAAAAAAAGTCAGAATTGCAAGAAAAAAGTCAGAATTGCGAGATTCAAATTAGCATTTGTGAAAAATTTTTTTTAATAATTTTTGACGATTTATCAGAATTGCAAGTTCATGACTTGTAATTCTGAGAAAAAAGTCAGAACTGCTAGATACAAACTCACATTTGTAAGAAAAAAAAGTCAGAATTGCGAGTTTTTATCAATTGACTTCATTTCTTAGAATTGCAAGTTTATGTCTCATAATTCTGACTTCATAACTCGCAATTGTGAGTTCATCTCACAATTTTGAGAAAAAAGCCAGAATTGCAAGTCAGAATTCCGAGATACAAATTTGCATTTGTGAGAAAAAAGTCAGAATTGCGAGTTTTTATCAATTCTGACTTAATTTCTTAGAATCGCGAGTTTGTTGCAATTTTGAGAAAAAAGTCAGAATTGCAAGAAAAAAGAATTGCGAGATACAAACTCACATTTATGAGAAAAAAGTCAGAATTGCTAGTTTTTATCAATTCTGTCTTCATTTCTTAGAATTGCGAGTTTATATCCCATAATTCTTACTTTATAACTCGCAATTGCAAGTTTATATCTCACAATTCTGAGAAAAAAGTCACAATTACGAGTTTTTATTAATTCTGACTTCATTTATTAGAATTCTGAGTTTTGTTGTGCAATTCTGAGAAAAAAAAGTCAGAATTTTGAGATATACTCACAATTCTGACTTTTCTCAGAATTGGGAGTTTATCTCGCAATTGTGATTGTTTTCCCCCCTCACAAAGAAAGTCAATCTCACAAAAACATAAAAATAAAATCTCACAAGCTCACAAAAAAAGTCATAAAAATTCATATTTTCATGAAAAAAAGTCAGAATTGCGAGATACAAACTTGCATGTTTTTATCAATTCTGACTTAATTTCTAAGAACTGCAAGTTCATATCTCACAATTCTGAGAAAAAAGTCAGAACAGCGAGAAAAAAAGTCAGAACTGCGAGATATAAACTCAGAGAAAAAAGTCAGCATTACAAGTTTGTATTATGCAACTCTGGGGGAAAAAAAGTCAAAACTGCCAGACGTAAACTCAAAATTGCAAGAAAAAAAATGTCAGAATTGTGAGATAAAATAAAACAGGCTACCATAATGCACTGAAAGTCAGTGTTATCCAACATAACACTGGGCTTCACTGATTTTCAATTAAAAAAGAAAATAATAGAGATATTTTTCCCGAGGGTGAGTAAATAATGAAAGTTCGCATTTTTACTATTCAATGCCAGTTAACAATTTCTCTAAAAGAAAATGGAGTGGAATTTTATGGGTAACTTGAGGTAGAAAGATCAGATAAATACA
>VONZ01000577.1:0-125000 GCA_012976165.1 Labeo catla | reverse complement strand
TGACTGCTGCTCCGTACACGCATGGAACGATCATTTACGGGACTCACTCCCAGATTTAAATGTGGTTGTCACTCCTGAAACTTGCGGTGTGGCCTTCTTGACTGCATTCACACTAAACAGAAACTAAAGTGGTTCACACTGAATCCCAGACTCCCCCCTTTTCGGAACTACAAAGCTGAATCCTAGGAAGAATTACAAAATACTTTTCAGAATCTTTTCAGCTTTGTAGTTCTTGAAAAGGAGCGGTATGGAAAATCAGTGTGAGCCACTGTTTGTGGCTAATGTGAATGCAAATCAGAAGTGAACCGCACATTTTTATCTTTTGCAGCAAAACACAATTTAGATGTACTCACTTTGATTCCGAAAACATACTGTTGAACATCAACACAGTGTGAAAGCAGACAAGAAAGACGTATTAAGCAAAAGTGTGAAAGCTACATTTATTACGAACTCTTAACTGTAAAATTCTAATAGAATGTGCTGAAGTGTGACCTCTTAAAACTTAGCCTAAATCAATCTGAACAAATTAGAGCAAAAAATTCCCTTCAAAATGTGCCATGGGGTTGTGATTTTTCAATTTTATTTTAGCAGTCATTCTGCTAACTGTGTGTGAACGTTCTCACATTTTGATGAAAAGCCTGTCCACTCATAGTGCCCTTGCCATGAAAAAGTGCCACCGCAAAGAGGGCCTTTTCAGCAAAGATGGAGCTCAGCTTTTAGTGTGGCCCTAAACGTATCATGATGAGCAGTGTCTCTGTCTTCACTGACAACCTCTTCTCCAGACAGGAGACTAATGACTCTGCTTTTTCCATCGTTCAGACAGCTACAAGTATGGCGAAGCACTCCTTTCTTTCACACATCGACACTCCTTCTCTGTCTCTCTGGGCCAAACCACTGTCGCCCTAAGTGACTTAACCCTCTTCACAGCACAGTAAATGAGCCCTTTAAAGGAGCCACAAGACACCAGCCATACAGCGCCCTCAAGCCACCCTAGATTGTCGATAGCATCGCTAACTTCTGGAGGTGATAGGGAGATTATAAGTGTCCCAGAAGGGTGATGAGGTGTACTTCCATGCCTGATCCTCCCCCAGCCCCCACTGTCCCTGTTACGGGTGTGACTTGCAATGGATGCAAATGATGCCTTTGGTTGTGGAGAGCAGCTGCTCCATGGGGACTGGAGCTCTTCATTAGTGCCCCTGGTCAAAGCGTGGTGTCTGATCTTGACGGGGAGTTGTTCTGGGCCCTGCCACGCTGTGTGAGAGAGATGCTTGCAGCGTTGAGAGGTTCAGGACTAATGATGAAAGTCTCAGAGTGTGATGGACAAATCAGCAGGTCTCACACACTGTCTCCTGGTTTCAATAGGCCAAAAGTGTTTAAATCGCACATCTAGTTCCCTATCAGCTACTGGCTCCTGCACCTGCTGTCCGCAATCCCAGGAAGTTTTTCTTCAGCATACAGGATTCATTTGTTAAAAACTGTGCACCAGAATGTTTTGTACAATGCAAAGTGAGACACAAAAATGTGTTTTGTAACATTTAGAAATGAATTCCTATTCAGTTCATGAATTTGAACTGTGGTAGCAAATACATTTTCAAAAGGCTTATTTTTAACTATAATCACAGTTTGTCTGGACAATCTTTGAATTTGAAAAAAAAAAAAAAAAAAAAACCTAAAGCTAAAAAAAAGCTAAAAAAGGATGGAATGATAGAATGAACAACAAAACGATTGACAGAACAATGGATTGATATAATGATGGAACAATAGATAGAACGACAGATATAGAATGGAAGACAGATAGAATGATGGATGATGGAATAATAGAATGAAAGAACGATAGAACGAAAGAACAAAAGATAGAATGACAATGACAGATAGAACGATAGATAAAACAAACAATAGAACAACAGAATGATACATAGAACAAATGAAAAACGCTAGAATGATATAATGATAAAACAAAAGATAGATAGATAGAAATGATAGATAGAATGACAGACCAATAAATAGACAGAACAAAAGAGATAGAACAATAGAACGATATATCGACAGACAGATCGACAGACAGATTGACAGAACTTTAGAACAGAATGATATTTAGAACAAAATGATAGAATGAACAATAGAATGAATGACAGAACGACAGAATTAACAATAGAATGAATGAAAGATAGATAAAATGACAGAATAAACAGAATGATAGACTGAACGATAAATAGAATGACAGAACAATAGATAGAACAACAGATAGAGCGATAGACAAGAGAACGACAGACGAATGATAGAACGAACAAACAAACAGAACGATAGATGGATATATAGAATGATAGAACAAACAATAGAACTAATAATAGAAAGATAGAACTAACGACAGAGATAGAATGATAGAAAAAAACTGATAGAATGATAAAACAATAGAATGATAAAACGATAGATAGATAGATAGATTGACAGATATATAGATAGAACCATAGAACAATAGATGATAGAGATAGATGATAGAATGGTAAATAGATAGAATGACAGAACGATAGATAGAATGATAGCTAGATAGATAGATAGATAGATAGACAATATATATAAATGATAGAACGAATGACAGAATGAACAACAGATTAACAGAACGACAGAATGATATAACAAATGATAGTATGAACAACAGAACGATAGACAGAGCGATAGAATGAATGAACAAACGATAGACTTCCTAACAACTGGCCAAATCAATTCAAACTGAATGTTTTGAAGTTTTGCACAAGCCTGGTATCTCTGAGTGTCTATAGCAAGTCCGGTGCTGTTTCCATACTCAAGAATTTGATTCGCAGGACAGCCACTTTTCATCCTTCAATTCACCATGGTTCTGCAGGGCATTGAATCCTCACAGGTTGTAGCAAATTGCAATATGAGAGCGCCAACCACGTGCCTGGTTCCTCACATGCAGGCAAGAGAGGCAGGCAGAGGCCCAACCTGAATACAAAGCAGTTCAAGGGGGTACATTTAACACGCTAACGCATCGCTGAGCAGGAGCTCCTCCAGGGTCACAGCTGCCATGAAATGCTGAGACAACACGGCCAGCCAGAAAATATGACAGAAGAGAATAAAATGATGTGTTACATGATGTACATTTCTAAGGGAGCATTACACATAACAAAAGAAAATCTGAGAAGTAATTTAACAAACTAGAATAGATTTTACAAAATGGCAGATACTAGGGGTAATATTTGTTGCAGGGCACAGAACTTCTTCAGAGAGATGCCATATGCCACACAGAAACATTTATTGAAAGGGATAGTTCAAACTAAAATAAATCATTTTTTCACCACTGCCATTTCAAACCTACAGCATATCATTTTCTTATCAGCTCTTTTCAAATGGCAGCTTAGACAATCCACAAATTGTCTCCTTCCATACACAAAAAAACCACAATGACATTAGGATAGCAGAGGAAGACCATTTTAATTTTTAAGTGAACTGGCTGGTCGAAACACATTAACTTCTCAGATTAATAAAATACTTCTAAAGCCATTACATTTCTTTAATAAAATTAACAAGAATGCAAGCAATGGATGCACCACCAACACCAACAGAAATAAATGAAAATTAATTATTTTAATCTGCTGAAAGGTCTGATTTAAATAATATAAAATAATAAATGAGCAACACCTCATAAGAGATACTTGAGAGTGGATTGTAGCAGTAAATCTCACCACATGCTTGACGACTGCTGTCTTGAGAGACCTATTTAATCTGCAATAAATTGAAGAACAGATCTGTCAAGACCTTTACCTCCTACGCAACAAGAAGCCATTGTGGAAAAACTGGAAATAGAATACTCTGAAGAAATCTGCACAGAGTAAGCAAAGCAGAGTAGTAAAAATATCCAGAAAAAAAATAAATAAATAAAGAATACAGATTTAAAAGTAAACCTTATTTTACAAGGTTTCTATTAAACAAATCAAAAAAAAAAAAAAAAATAATAATAATAATACAATAAAATAAAAATAAGATAGATGATAGAATGACAGACAGATAGACAGACAGACAAAACGAACAAACAAACGATAGACAGACGGACAGACAGAACAACAGAGATAGGAAGAACGATAGGACAAATGATAGAACGACACAACAAAAGAGCGATAGAACGATAGAGCGACAGATAGAACAATAGATTGAAAGAACAACAGAATAACAGAACGATAGATAGAACACTACATAGAACGATAGACAGATAGAACAAACGAATGAAGAACAGATAGACAGAATGAACAAACGACAGACAGACAGACCAAATGAATGAACAAGACAGATAGACAGACAAACAGATAGATAGATGGATAGAACAAACAAATGAATGACACATAGACAGACAGAACAAACTAACAACAGACAGACCAAATAAATGAACGATAGACAGACAAACAGACAGAACAACAATAGATAGTTAGACAGATAGACAGATAGATAGACAGACAGATAGAAAGCTAGAATGAAAGAGCAACAGCGATAGATAGAACGAACAAACTAATGAACGACAGATAGACAGAATGAACGAACAAAGGATAGACACACAGACAGACAGATAGATAGATAGACAAAACAAAGGAACAACCGATAGATACAGACTGACAGAACAACAAAGATATAACAAATGATTGGACAAATGATAGACAGAACAAAACAAAAGTGCAATAGTATGATAGAACGATAGATTGACAGAATGATAGAATGACAGAATGATAGAATGATAGAAAGATAGATAGACAGACAGAGAGACAGACAGACAGACATAGATAGATAGAACAAACAAATGAAAGAGACAGACAGACAGAACGAACGAACAACAGACAGACCAAACAAATGAACGACAGACAGAAAGATAGAACAACAATAGATAGAGATATATAAACAGACAGACAGATAGATAGAAAGCTAGAATGAAAGCTAGAGTGACAGCGATAGACAGAACAAACAAACTAATGAACGACAGATAGACAGAATGAACGAACGAAGGATAGATACACAGACAAACATAAAGATAGATAGAGAGAACAAACAAAGGAACAAACGATAGATATAGACTGACAGAACAACAAAGATATAACAAATGATAGGACAAATGATAGACAGAACAAAACAGAAGTGCAATAGTACGATAGAACGATAGATTGACATAACAAAAGAATGATAGAACGATAGAACGATAGACATAGACAGACAGACAGAGAGACAGACAGATAGACAGACAGACAGACAGATAGATAGATGGATAGAACAAACAAATGAACGACAGATAGACAGACAGAACGAACAAACGACAGACAGACCAAACGAATGAACGATAGACAAAGACAGAACAACAATAGACAGATAGATAGACAGATAGGTAGAAAGCTAGAATGAAACAGTGACAGCAATAGATAGAACAAAAACTAATGAACGACAAATAGACAGAATGAACGAACGAAGGATAGATACACAGACAGACATAAAGATAGAGACAACAAACATAATATAGATATAGACTGACAGAACAACAAATGATAGGACAAATGATAGACAGAACAACAACAAAAGTGCAATAGTACGATAGATCGACAGATAGAACGATAGATTGACAGAATGATAGAACGATAGATAGATAGAACAACAGATAGATAGTCAGACAGACATACAGAGACAGACAGACAGATACATAGATAGATAAAATAAAATAAAATAAGCTAAAATTTTACAAGAATGCACAATACAGCATTAAAGCTATGAGGATGACAGTTCTCTTAAATGATTCCTTATAGGATGACTATGGACTGACGCCACCTCTGTATACCTGACTAGTTAGATTGCAAATAAACCTGACCGACATGAAAACAGGCTTTCACATTTGCAAAAATTACTGATTTTGCAGTGATTTTGATTCAGCGTAGCACAGCAAGCACACGGCACTGCATATATCTAGCAGCGCAAAAGAAATCTCAGTGTGTGATGAGACGGCACCTCAAATAAGAAAACAGGAAGCCCTAATTTCACAGCATGGGACCAGAGACGAGCTTTCAATATATCAATGTTGGTACAACTTTGAAGCTACTAAAATTGGTCAGCATCAAAACACTAACAACAGCACAACATGGGAAAGATGAATGTGAGGTAATTTGCAGGGTGCTGAGAGAGATGTCGGTCTGCGTGGCAAAGGCTGAGATGAGATTGAACCGGTGGAGAGGCTTGCATGCTCCCCCATCATCACCTCTCATTAGGATAGATGTTGGAAATGGCAGAAGCCTCTAGGTTCATGCTGTTAGACTTAATAGATGTGGAAGAATAAGCAAACACGGCACATTATGATTCTGTTTCAGCCTTGCCTGTTCGACTTTATCTAGGATGTAAATAGGACACAAAAAAATTAAATGCTAAAATTAAAATCCAAAAACTTGATTTGAATTCACTGAAATATAAAAAAAGATTCAAATGAAGCAAAAATGTAAAGAGATATGACAATTAAAAGTGAAATTTACTTTGTTATTAATATTTAACGTTAATAACTAAAAATAGTGCTTTTTCATAATTGCAGTCTAAGCAACTATGTAAAAGCAGTGTTGTTTCATAATAATTCCTATTGAACATTGCTGCAGTCTTGAAACTGGTTCCTTGAGAAAATCACTTGTATTGGTATCGACTACTGAAATGTTGCTGCCGTGACAGCCTTATTCTATTCAATGGTTTCATGTGCTTGGAAACACAGAAAGGGAAAAACACAACAACTAAATCAATATTATTTTATGAATGATGTGTCCTGTATAATCTAAAAATCCCCAGTGAGGTGAAGTGTGTGGAAAACAGCAAGCAATAAATTGAGGGCCCAAGGCCATCTGTTACAGCATCCAGGGCTCAGAGCGTGATGGCCACTGAGGCAAACATATAATTACGAAATGAAAAGTGGTTCACTTGTAATGGAGAGCGGGTGAAAGTGCGTCACACCATTGCCATCCATACAGAAGTTGCTCGTGTCTGGCAGCGGAAGATATCATTTTGAATGGAGATATCTTGGCTAATTAAAGCTCAGTGGAAAGCATTATCATGCTCCAGTCTGAATATCAAAGCACTATGCATGACCAAGACAACTGTGGTGAAGTACCTTGTAGTAAGTATAGACAATATGCTGCAGTGGACCTGGTGGACCTGCCTCACCAGCATGGTGTTTTTGCTTACAGACAACATAAGGGTCATGTTTCTATTCTGAGTAAAAGCCAAAAAACTAATCCAACCTGCTTGATTGAGTGTGTAGCTTGAAGGGACTGTAAAATGCACTATAAAATGAAAACATAGCACTTAGGACATTGTTATTAACACAAACATCCCACACTTTCAGAAATGCGAGGTGGACAACGCTTGTTGACTGCTGACTGTAAACATTTACGTTGGGTAAAAGCAAAACAAGCGGGATATGGAAGCCTGTTTCCGCCACTGAATTAAAAAAAAAAAAAAAAGGTAATTGCACTTTTTATCTCTCAATTCTAAGTTTTTCTCAGAACTGCGTGATAAAAACTCACAATTGCAAGTTATAAAGTCAGTACTGCATGATATAAACTTACAAACTATTGAGAAAAAAATCGATTGCAGAATACAAACTCGCAATTACTAGTTAAAATTGTATGTTTATATGTATAGCATACTGATTTCAGTGATTTGCAATTGTGAGACTGCTTAACTAAAAGTGAGAAAAAAGTCAAATTACAAGTTTAAAACAATTCTAAGAAAAAAGTCAAATTCTGAGATGAAAACTCTCAATCGAAAGAAAGTTGAGATATAAACTCACAATTGAGGAAAAAGTCAGAATTGCAAGATAAACTGCATTTGCAAAAAAATCAAGGTTGAGAGATATAAACTTACAATTGTGAGAAAAGTCAAATTACAAGATAAACTACAAAAAAAAAGTCAGAATTGCGAGATATAAACTCAAGATGCCAAGAAAAAATCAGAATTGAGATATAAACTCACAGTTGTGAGAAAAAGTCAAATTGCAAGATACCTCGCATTTGCAAGAAAAAGTCAAATTTAAGATATAAACTCGATTGTGAGAAAAGTCAAACTTACATTTGGAAGAAAAAGTCAGAATGAGATATAAACTCATTGTGAGAAAAAGTCAGAATTGAAAGATAAACTTACATTTGGAAAAAAGTCAAGATATAAACTCGATTGTGAGAAAAAGTCAGAATTGAAAGATAAACTTATATTTGAAGAAAAAGTCAAATTGTGAGATATAAACTCACGATTGTGAAAAAAGTCAGAATTGAAAGATAAACTTATATTTGCAAGAAAAGTCAGAATTGGAGATATAAACTCACAATTGTGAAAAAAAGTCAGAATTGCAAGATACCTCGCATTTGCAAAAAAAGTCAGAATTGCAAGATATAAACTCACAGTTGTGAGAAAAAAGTCAAATTGCAAAGATAAACTTGCATTTGCAAGAAAAGGTCAGAATTAAGAATATAAACATTGTGAGAAAAGTCAGAATTGACTTTACTTACAATTGAGAAAAGTCAAATTAAAGATAAATTGCAAGAAAAAGTCAAAGATATAAACTCACAGCAGAATTGATAAAGAAAAAAAGTCAGAATTGTATAAACTCGATTGAGAAAAAGTCAAGAATTGAAGAGATAAACTTTGGACATTATAAACTCAATTGTGAGAAAAAAGTCAAAATAAACTTACATTTGGAAGAAAAAAAGAATTGCAAGATATAAACTCACGATTGTGAGAAAAAGTCAGAATTGAAAGATAAACTTATATTTGCAAGAAAAAGTCAAATTGTGAGATATAAACTCACGATTGTGAGAAAAAAGTCAGAATTGCAAGATAAACTCGCATTTGCAAGAAAAAAAAGTCAAGAATTGCGAATTGTGAAAAAAAGTCCAAATTGCAGGATAAACTCGCATTTGCAAGAAAAAAGTTTTAAATTCTGACTTTATTTCTCGCAATTGCTTGCGTTATTCTGACAAAAAAAAGTCAGAAAAGAACTTAGAACTAAACTCATGATGTAAACTCACAGTGGCAAGAAAATAAGCCAGAACTGGGAGATAAACTTGCATTAGAGAGAAAAAAGTCAGACTTTATTTCTCGCAATTGCAAGCCTATATACCGCTATTCTGAATTTAGAATTTGCAATTGTGAGTTTGTATCACACAATTCTGAGAAAGTCAGAAGTCGTCAGAATAGTGTGTATGCAATACGTAATTGTGAGGAAAAACTCAGAATTGTGAGACAAAAAGTTGCAATTACCTTTTTTTAAAAAAAAAATTATATTTAGTGGTTAGTGGCAGAGACAGGCTTCCATAGTGGGGTGACATGGTTAAAATAAAATAAAATACATGTCCTTCTGAAGCCTAACGTCACCTCTGAAAAAAAAACAAACAAACACTAATTGATATATTCACAATAAAGCAACAAATGTATTTGTGTGTGCATTTGTGAGGAAGATATATAAATGCTACAATAAATATGCTAAAATAATTTCCATTTGAAAAAATGCCTTTATTTTTTTGCTCTCTCTCTCTCTCTCTCTCTCTCTATATATATATATATATATATATATATATATATTTAAATAGATATGTTATTTTCTCTCTTTTTTTTTTTTTGCACCCACAGACTTTCAAATAGTTGCATCTCGGCCAAATACTGTCCTATCCTAACACACCATACATCAATGGGAAGCTTATTTATTCAGCTTTTAAGTCCATAAATCTCACTTAATTGACCCTTATGACTGGTTTTGCAGCCCAGGGTCACATATGGCTTAATGCATGTAAAAGAATCATAATTGGGGCGTTATAAAAAATAAATGTGGAGAATAATGCTAGAATTGTACGTTCTAAAAGATGAAGTTATAGTGAACAACCTAATTGGTACCATTAACCAAAACATGTACATGTACATACTATAACCCAAACCGTGAGAAATCTGAACCAATACATCCCCAGTTCTTACAGAACACCAAGTAGAACCACAACACACTGTTTGGCACAGAGACATGTGGACAGAAGACTAAGGAAGTGCTTTTCTGTCTGAGCGCAGAATACATAATTCAACCATATGGGGGTTTGGCGGGGGTCCAGCTGAAATCTGCTCAGCGTTACAGGATGGGGGTGTTTTGTGGAGGAGAGCTCTGTCTCTAAACAGTGCTGGCGGTCGCTGTAAGTCAAATCACTTTTCATGGTTGAGACTAGAGTATCAGGTGGATGAAATTGGCTATGAAATTAAAGGGACAGAGCTCTAAATAACACACTTCCAAGGTCTTTCTCTTGGCTTCACAGCGGAGAAGAAAACAAACACGTAAGCAGAAAATAGAGAAACATCTCTCGGTGGATCTAAAGAAAGAAGGTATCCTCTGATCACATCAAACAAACAAAGGACTCGGCTTTGCAACCTGACATGCTCTATTCTTCCTGTGGTGTCTTTCTGTAGCTAATGAAGTAAGCCGCTATTGACATTAGCTTAGACTGATCTTTATACAGTCATAAAGCCTGGGAGAGCAAAACAGCCAACTAAAGCAGATGGACCCAGAAAGAGCGGTTTTTTATTAAGTCCAAAAGAGCTAAAGATTATCCCGGCCATAATGCACAAGCCAGCTCTCTGTGTTTGAATAAGCATCATCATTGTAAAATTCTTACGCATCATGAACCAAAATCTATTAAACACGAAACGCAATGCCAATCTATTCTCTGAGTGGGTTAAATCCACTGAGATTCATTCGAGAGGGTATAGATCAGATGCATCTAAATACTATAATCCCTTTACTAATGACAGCATCTCGAACAGAAATTACTAAGGTGACGAGCATCAGATTTTGTTGGAGGCGCTAACACAGACAGGCGAGATATGGGCCCCTGGGTCGATAAAAGCCAATCTCGGGTACATCCTCAGTGAGCCTTTACTCCACTCACCTGTTTTAAGATGAATAGAGACCTTGTTAAACAAGTTCAGGGATGAATTTCAATCTAGGCTGTTTTGAAAAATAACCCGGGGATGCTTAGCGCAAAGTGAAATGGCCGACGTTCTGATCAAAAGGACAACATTTATGTTGTGTTATAAATGTTGCAGAGTAAACAGCAGTAAGCAGCGCATAGACATTTTTAAACGTGCAGCGCTGCACTGCATTAAAATGTTCAAGAGTCAGACGAAAGTCTGCTGGTCCACTGTCTGGACTTCAATGGCATTCTCTTCAAGAGAAATGGAAACAAGTAATATCTCAAATGAGATTTGTACATACAGACTGATAAAAGCACAATATCAAGATTCGATTTGATTCTGACTCTCAAGCTTGCGATTCGATATAGATTATTTTGGATATATTTCTAATGCTGTAGAATATACATGAGTCATCTGGTACTACATGACTATAATATTGAAGGTTAAAATGAACTTATTTGTACTCAAATGCTTAAATTAGACTCAGTGAAGTTTTTATAATAATAAATTTACAATTACATAATTATATTTCTAGTACAATTCGTGAAAAATAAACATTGAAATGGTGACTCCCACAAAAACTTGACGGATTTATTCAAACATAAACATTGAAGAGCAGTGAAAATCATAATGAATATGTTATATGCTGCATATATGTAGCAAACTCTCCTCTCTAGAGTTCACTTTTCTAACGTTAACTGACTAACGAGTTTATGCTCACCGAATATTTTTTTCTGAGGTAAATGTGATGTTAAGTGACATATTGTTTATAATATATTAAGCAAATTCATATGCATATATTTAGCAAATTCTCCGCTCTAGAATTCATTTTTTTCTATCTGACCAGCGAGTTTGTGCTCACCGAATATTTTTTTCTGAGGTAAACGTGACGTTACGTTATATATTGTTTATAATATATTTAGCAAATTCATATAGGGATATATTTAGCAAATTCTCCTTTCTAGAGTTAATTTTTCTATCTGACTAACGAGTTTATGCTCACCGAATATTTTTGTGTGAGGTAAATGTGACGTTACGTGGCATATTGTTTACAAGCTGTTATACTGACGTCCTTCCGCGATTGAAACAATGAATAAGCGATTGAATGAGACAGGATATGGATTTTGGTAAGTTGTACTCTCTTTTAACATACCTTTGGGTGTTTATTCATGTTTATTTCACGATGAAACTGGTATTAACGCGGAGGAGACGATCAGTTCACATCCGCTTCACGGTGCCGCTTCTTTACCTCAGGCGCTACAGCGATCCGTCACTCCACATTAAACAGCGCCAAAACGACATTTGCTGTTTAAATACAGCAATAAACGAGACCGAAATTGAAATATGAGACTTTGTTTTATATCAAAAGTAACAAAGCACAATGCTTATTGCGATTTACTGGATGTAAGGAGTGCTACAATATTCCGCTCACCAGGCCTAACTGAAAACAGACTAGACTAATCGATTCTTGGGATTTATAAGAATCATCGTTTCATAAAGATGACAATCGACTAAAATCGAGAAATTCATATTTTTTAATCAGCCCTAGAAACTGCAGTTAGTCATTTAGCATTATGTTTACAAAATCCAAATCCTGTGTTAAGCTGCATTCAAATCTGTAAACATTTATACGGTATAAAGTATTAAAAATATATATGAAATTAGAGGATTGGTACCTGACACATAAGATGAAATGCATCCTGCAATTTCTTTAAAAATGATTTAATAAAATGTCTTAGCTTGTAATCACAAGTGACAGTGATTTGTTAATCCCAACAAGCACTGAGGAAAAAAAACAACTGGCAAATCATCACAGCATCCTTCGGAGTGCTTATATATGCTGCATTTGCAATCTAGAATTATTACTGCTATGTTCAAAAATAAAAGCAAATAGCTGAATTACAAAAATAATTATGTAATAAAGCACCAATCTTTGATAAATACTTCAGTAATGTCACAGACAGTGCATATGAGCTGAGAGTGCAGACTCTTCTCAAAATGTTTACCAAACCAGAGAGGGGAAAAAACCATTTTGGGTAGCACACTTGGGAAATCAGTCAATATTCGATAAATATGCATGAGGACTACATGCAGAAGCGGCTGAGAGTAATTCCTCTAAATCAAGCCCTTGATCTCACTGAGAGATTAGGACACTTCTGCAACCATTTCACTACTCCTATCTTGTCCTCAGTGACAAATATTGATGGAGAACTCGTTGTACACAGTCTAACATGTGCTGCTGACAAAACTCAAACAAGTCTTGTTTAAAATACATATATCAGACCGAAAAAAGAAAACAAACTCCATTTAAAGCTCATGCTAAACACAAAGAGTGAAGTGCAGGCTAGTACTCTTGCTGCAAGTAAACCGCAGTATATATTCATAAAAACCTGAGGGTTTGCTTTAATCTTTAAACCAAATGCAAGCAATATTTCTCTGAACCTAAAACTCTCTGATAAGTGAAACATTGAGCTTTGAATTTCATGTGTAACAACGACAGCAAAAACTAGTCTAATTAAACGCCAGTTCTGCATAAATTACTTGAGTGATGTACTTGATTAAATACGAACCAATTAAATAACAATTCAGAGTGATGCTCTCCTCAGCTTCAGCTTTAAACCCAACCCTGCACATTGGCTTTTACTTGTAATTTAATGATGATTACATAAAATAAACTTATTTTCATCTGCAAATAAGCTAATGCAAGGGGAAGTGAACAATGTTGCATTTCTCACAATGAAGCCTGGTAGACACCATATTTAATTAAACATGCAAATGAAGGCAATGTCTCAATAGCTGACTTGAATCAACTCCATTTTGGTAGGAATGATAATTTCCAACAGGACGATAAAATGCTCTTCTTAAAATATTGAGAACACAGAGTGCATGTACCAAAAACTAAAACAAATTGACAATGACAATCAAAATACAACTATATTAAGAACTGAAAATTATAATAACCCTGGACAGCAGTTGATTAAATATGGTATCTACCTTGACTTCATTTTGTAGGTCTGTCAGATGGAAAATATTAACAGCTCTATGGAGTTTTCACCAACAGTGGTCAAACGTTTATGGCACAGTGAATGTTCTTACCTTACGACCGTCGCTGGCATGGCAGTTGACGTTTAACGGCGTGAGCAGGGCCATGAGCTTCTCTTCATTTCCGCTCCTGAAGTAAAGCAGCAGTTTTTTAAAGAACAAGGGGGAACAGTAAAAAAGAATAAGCTAACACAGTGAATTTCACAGAGAAGATGAGGAGTGAAGGGTAAAAGGACAGACGGGGAAATAAAAGCCATAGTCAAAAAAGAGGAGGAGCACATACAGTAAGATGAGCAGCATCTTTTGGTGGTTTACTTCACGGAACATAAAGTGTACCTTCAATATAAATTTATCACATGCCTAGGAGTGGCACTTGCGATACCCTGTATAAAGTTTTCACTGTAATTGGAGTGAGCCGTGGCCTGGAGCTCTAGAGGTTTGACTCATCAGCACCTGCCAGCAACTCCTTTACGTCTCGCCAGCAGCCCAAGCGTGACCAAGTATGACAGTGTTGGATTTACCAGCCCTGCCAAGGCCATGGCCAAAACCTCATGCCATCTGGGACCAGAGATGGGCCTGATGCCACTCTAATCAAAAGGTGGACAATGGCAAAGAGACATAAGGGCCTTTCGCACTGGAGAATCTATTGGCAGAAGTTCACGTTTTTTGGCATGTCTGCACCACCGGAACTAGGCTCAATGATATGTAACACTGCAAGTTATCACAGGAGATTCAGTCAGATTTTCATGCTCTTTTGATCGCATAAATTGTGCGATTACATTCTATCTCCATTATTACAAAACCCATAAGACACAACAAAACAGCTCAGAACACAACGTCCTCCATTCACCGGTTGTTGATGTTTGTAAATGGCGCAAATAAAGATGTCGATGTCGGCCGCTTCAGAGTTCCTGCTGCTGGTGCGAATGCAACTAGGAAAACATCTTGGTTCTCTAGGAACCACAGGTGCTTTTGCACAATGTAGTTCTAAAAACTTATTTCTAGGAACTAGCCAGCATTTCCCCCTCTGACCATTTTCCTGGCTGCATTCGCAATGGTAGCATGAACTCTGAAGCGTCTCTATTCATGGCATTTACAAACATCAACAACCGGTGAATGGACAACGCCATGATCGGAGCTGTTTTTGTTGTGTGTCATGGGCTTCGTGATAAAGAAGATAGAATGCGAATGCACAATTTGCAAGATTAAAAGAGCACGAAAATCTGACTAAATATTCTATGACAAGTTGCAGTGTTACATATCATTGAGGCTGAGAAAAGAGCACAACGCTGCAGACAACAGGTAGCTAACGGTCTTTATTATCACTGTTTTCCATGTTCGTGGAGTAAATATTTTCACATAGCTTTTCAAAAATGCTGAGTAGCCGGTGTTTTGTATGTGTTTGGCCAATCAGCGTACACTTATGTCACTGGTACTTCCTATAGAACTGTTCTAGACCCTACTCTAAAGTAGGAGCTAATTTACTTCCTCCAAATGGAGTTCCTAGAACTAAATACATTCCTAGTTCTGGTGCAAACACAGCAAAAAGCAGGAACTTCCACCAATAGTTCTAGGAACTAAAAAACGTTCCTTCGGTGTGAAAGCCCCTTTTAGGAACTACCAGTGACGCAAGTGTACTCTGATTGGCAAAACGCATACAAAACACCAGCTATGCAGCATTTTTAAAAAAGCATTTAAAAATAATTTACCTCAGCCTCAATTATATGAAACACTGCAAATTCTCATAGGAGATTTAGTCAGATTTTTTTCGCAATAATTATGCGTTTATGTTCCATCTCCGTTATCACGAAACCCACTACACACAACAAAAAAATGTTCTGATCACGGCGTCCTCTATTCACGGGTTGTTGACATTTCTAAATGTCACGAATAAAGACGTCACAATCGGCTCCTTCAGAGTTCCTGCTGCCAGTGCAAATGCAACCAGGAAAACAGCCCAAGGGGGAAACTGGTTCTCCTGGAACCAACATGCTGGCTAGTTCCTCAGTTCTTAGAACTATCCAGTGCAAAAGCACCTATTATCACTGTTTTTCATGTTAGTGGAGTAAATATTTTTACAGGGCTTTTTAAAAATGCCGGGTAGCCAGTGCTTCGTATGCGTTTGGCAAATCAGCATACACTTATGTCACTGGTATAGAACTGTTTTAGATTCTACTCTGAGGTAGGAGCTAATTTACTTCTCCCAAATGGAGTTCCTAGAACTAAATGTTCCTAGTTCCTGAGATGCGATGATATGTAACACTGCAAGTTGTTATTGGAGATTTAGTCAGATTTTCATGCTCTTCAATTGTGTAAATTGTGCATTTACATTCCATCTTCGTTATCACGTAACCCATGACACACAACAAAAATGGCTCCGATCATGGAGTCCTCCACTGACCGGTTGTTGATGTTTGTAAATGACGCGAATAAAGACGTCGCTGTCGGCTGCTTCAGAGTTCCGGAAAATGGCCTGGTTCTCTAGGAACCAACATGCTGGCTAGTAGTTCCTAGAACTACACGGTGTGAAAGCCCCTATATTAGCTGCTGAACAATGTGATGGAATATGTCAACATCCAGTTTTCCATGTTCGAAAACTGTCAGGTTCTTGCAAGCAGACTCTTTTCTCACATAGAGAAGCTTTCCTCAGGTCAAGCCTTGCCAAAACAGTAAGGTTTGTTCATCCCCATTCACTCTGGTCTCCTCCTGCCAGTAAGTACAGATAACCGGCTCCAGTGAACAACACAAGATCCTTCATTTAAATGCACACTCTGCCACCGACATGGGAAAATAGGACTGGCTGGGAGATTACAACTGGGAAGAGAGGCTGAGAAATGGTAGGGTGTCATCAATCTTCTTGATGCGTTTGCAGATGCATCCTGGTCTTTGGGAGATTACCACTAAGAGGAGTGCAGGCCATAAGTCAAACATGACTTTCTTGCGAATTGTTTGTGTGTCTATCGAATTCGTTCATCTTCCATTACGCAAGTCTCTACAACTAATTCTCAATTCATAGGGTTCCTCGTGCTGTCTTCGGAAGGGGGGGAACCGAGATCAACTTAATTCCACAACAACGAAGCCCCCTGTGATCATATGTGTTCCTAATGATCTTTCTTCCTAACGGTGGAGAGAATTACAAGGCCTTTGTAGCTCCTTTCTCTC
Source organism: Labeo catla (assembly GCA_012976165.1). NCBI lineage: Eukaryota > Metazoa > Chordata > Actinopteri > Cypriniformes > Cyprinidae > Labeo > Labeo catla. Next base: position 107,834 of record VONZ01000577.1, on the reverse strand, counting down.
TTGATCATTAAAACAACAAGAGTCCTGATTTGTATCCATGCTGCAGGCTGTGCCTGAAGGCAGGGGTATAAAAAAGGGGGGCAAAGCCAATGGAGATGTAGACCAGAGTATGAAAAGGAACATCTTTTCTCAGTGACTGCTGGGATTGCAGATGTGTCAGATGTTTCCAGAGGCGGTTTTGTTTCACCATGGCAATGCGTCTCATGGTGACAATCAAGGTGTTTGCCAGGAGTTTCCTTGGACAACAGGTAGGATGTGAAGTTCTGTGTCTCACATCCTCTTGCTCTGGTTTCAACCAATTAAAAACCAAAAGCAAAGCATTCTCCCCATGGCATGCTGCTAAACGGAAACTCTCAGGCTCCTCCAGTCCATCACACATGCATGTATGAAAGCGCATCTACAGAGTCAGAAATCCCTGGCCCTGATGGCACCTTCTTCTACACATCCCTTAATTCACATCCATGTGCGCAGACAAAAGAAAAACAGTGACTATGGAAACAGTACGAGGGAGGGAGCAAGAGAACGGAATTATGGGAGAGTGGGAATGAGATGAGGAAAGGTTGAGAAGGCTTGTACTCACCTCGCAGCTTCCAGGAGTTCGTCCTTCTTGTATTCGCCTAAGTGATTACAAAAAATCATGGTGTCAGAGGCAGACAGGATGAAGGACGTACAGCAGCAGCAAGAAGCCAGAGTAACTAAGGAGCAGCGGACCGCCGGCAGACACGCTCAAACACACACGCGCGCAGGCATCAGTGCACCAACGCTGCCTCGCTTTTCTCTCGTTCTCTGCCTGTCTCTCTCTTCTGGTGGTGGTGTCGCCGAGCACCAACCCCTCTCGCCTGATGAAACCGTGACGTTGAGCAGATTGTGGACACGGCATTAGCAGTGTCTTGGATACAACGGACGAACTGACGCATATCCCTGTTCACTCCACAAATTAAATGGCTCTCTTTCTCAGGCAGATAGACAGCACACACACATATATACAAACACACACACAGCCCTCCCCTTGTATACAGTGAGCCCGATACTTCCCCTCCACTGTCTATTTTATGTTTGTATAGGAGGAGCCGTTGCTGTGATAACACAAGATAAGGCAAAGGGGGGGAAATATGTAATAAACAAATGCCGCCCGCCCCGCTCTCTCTCCCACCCCCCTTACCCACAATACCCGGCCTCTCAGCCAATCAGAAAGACTCAACTAATTCAGCTGTGATTCCTCCCCACCCCCACATGTGCTTTCGCTCTCTCTCTACCGAGGCTTGTGGAGACAAGAGAAGTGAGGAATAAGGGGGGAGGATGCAAAAAGACAGGGCGAATGAGGGAGGGAGCGGAAAAAGCAGTAGAAAGGCATGTGGAAATGTTGTGTAGAGGTGGATATCATGACATATGGGCTGCATGCAGGGGGGTGTTTAAACAACAAAATGGCTAAAACAAAATGTAGCAAGCAGGGCTTGTTTGTCGTTTTGTGGCAGGCGCAAACAAAAGGCTATGAATCACGAGTGGGGATGGATGGTAATAAAGCAGAAAACGGCGTGTCTGGAAGACTCATTACATCCCCGTGTGCTCGTCAGGCCATCGGTTGCGTGTTTTCACAGAGAGGGCGGCCAACCTTCGAGCCTGACGACCCCCTACTGAGAGATCCAAATGAGGCACAGTGCACAAAACAGAAAAACACACATAGGGTCTAAAATTATGTTTTTGCCAATAGCAGGACATGAATATTCTTAGCGGCCATGAGACTGTTTATAGACAATGTAAAAACTATGTCCTGTCCACAGGACAATTAGATTATTTAGCATGTTTCCACATTAACAACTGGTATTTTTAATGATGTTAAATGTTAATTTCAACATCTATAAATCAGGGGCATTTCACAAACCTATAATTTACACGTGCGGAGCGTCTCAAACTCCATCTCTGCTTAATGTTGTGAGTTTAGGTTTATTATAACGCTCATCTGGGAACGTAGCTTACACCATTTTATCAGATTTGTACGGGAAATAATTTATAATCCTACACAAACACATTAATATTTTCATCAGTATGCTAACCATTCATCATGGTTTTAAAATAAAAGTTTAAAACCTCACTCTTAGTTTGCACATTTTGATGTCCACATATTCAAGAAATAACAGTGGCTATAGTGGCATTTGTCGTAAAGAAATAGCCAAATATTAAAGATTAAGCGGAAATTTGAATTAAATGTTTTGTCAGTATTAAACAACGATTGGATCATGCAGTAAAGTGTAATCATCAAAAGTCATTTGTTATAATGCGTAATGTACATTAGCTCTATGTTTATAAAACATCATGTATTTTAACAGTTTTGTTTAATAAAATTACTTGTTTTTATAAAATTACTTGCTTTTGATATTTTATCTAATTATTATTGCTTCATTGCTATTATGTATCTTAAGTTATTTTAAAGGCTACTGTTTGCTTAGATCTATTTTTATCACCTTCAACAAATGAATTAAAATTAATCGATTACTCAATTAATCATCAAAATAATCAGCAGACTACTCAATTACTAAAATAATCGTTAGTGGCAGTCCTATAAAAAAACTACTCAAAAAGTACAAAAATAAAACACAAAATAAAAAATTAAAGTGTGTGAAAGGAGGCAGTGCCTCCATTGCGAATATGATTGGATATGACCGGTTACGTTCGACTGTGATTGGTTTATGCGATAAATCCCGCCCTCGTGTTTGTGCACGTTTTCGCGTGCGCAAATCAGTCTGAATTCACAATGTAATGCCGTTAAAGGAACAACTAATTTAAAAAAGTAAGTAAACTAGTCACACACTTAATGTCAAAATAAGACTTAAATAGCATGAAAATATGATCTGTGGAGGTTTTTGGTGAGCAATCAGCTTGGTGAAATTTAAAGTAAATCTCTGTCTGTGACCAATATTTACTATTTACTGAGCATTGATGACTGATGATCTAAGAGATATCAAAAATAGTGAAAAGTTAGCTATTAAAAAGAATATCTGTGAACACAAGTTTGCAAATAAAAAATATTCTTTAAATTGTTACTGCCTAGATTTTGGAATAAATGAAAAATTCTTAAAAACACTAACTTGAGATTCATACTTGGCTTAAATAAATAGAATATTGATTACATTGTTAATGTAAAAATACGAAATAGTTTATTTTGATTTTCTGACAGTGTAAGTAATGGTTATTGAACAAAGAAAATGTGGCTGGAAGATAAATTTCCATGTGATTTAAAAAAAAAAGAGAAAAACACCACACACCAATGGTTTACTGTTAGTTTACAATACCTAACTAATGTTAACTTAATTCAGAGAGAAGCACATTACCATTTTAATAGCTTGACACTACGCAATGTTGCATTTCCTAATAAAATTATTGATTACTAGTGAGTAACTGTTTTATTTATTCAAGAAAGAAACATTTTTAATGCATTTGGTGCTTGGCATGTGTTAATTCTCAACTCTGCATGCACATATATAATGGCGTATTTCACCCCATATAAACAGTTCTAAAGACCTTTAGGTGTCCGACTGTTGATTGGTGCAAACCATGAGAGATAGACTAAACGACCCGAGTTACAGAGCGTGTTTAATGGATATCATAAATTTCACTGCGTGTTACAATCTAAAGCACGCCATGAGAGATGGAAACTGCGACGCTTGTCGACGGCAAAATGAACCAGGAGTGAAATCTTGTCACGTCTTGGTCTGGTATTCGGAGAGTGTTTCTTGCTTAGTCAGTATTAAACCACTGCTTGTCCCCGGGACAAATCACCTCCAGAACGCTAAGTGACATTATTGACAGGAAGGAGAGCTTTAAGAAAAAAAAGGGAGAAAGAAAGAGAGAAGAAAACACCACAGATGGTGAGGCAGAAAATATCACGACTTCAGAGACTATTAACGAGCTGCCTGCCAAGTTTAGCAATCTTTCATAACAGCATCAGAGAGACTATTAGTCTAGTCATACTGTTGCAGTCAGTTGTCAGATGCTCTCTCTGCATGAAAAGGATGTATGTTTACTCAAACGCTAAATAGAAACATTTTACAATAACGCTCTAGATTAATACATTATCTGAAGTACTCATCATCTGAAGAAAACTCATTGGCATAACGTTGGAGTTTCTCAGAAAGGTGTCCTTAATGCTTGCTATGTAGTTGCTAAAGTGTTCAAAGTTGTTTCTAGGAAGTTGCTAACTGCTCCAAGTCTATGACCGCTCTAAAATATTCTGACTTCTATATATAGGGCTCTATGACGCAGTAAACGTGGACAGAATCGTGGAATCCAGTAAAAAAAAAATTGAATTTACTGTAACACAGAATGTAATGGAATTTGCCAAATTTTGGATGAATAAATCAAAAGAATAGGTCAGTACACAGATTAAAACGCAACAACAAACGGTGTCTGTGAATACTAAGCAGCAAAAATACCATTTAAATATGAATCCTGCATGTTCTGCATGTCTCTGTGTGAATGAATGATGCAGACACGCGGTTTTGTTTACTAGTGTTTTCAGCCTCTGCCTCCGCATACATATAAGTACATAAACATAAGCAGAATTTCTAGAACTGCTCTGAGAGTCACTTCATAAATTGTTTCATTTTTTCATCTTCATATCATATACAAACAGAAACGTAAAGGTCTTCACAGCAGCCCATCAAAATAAAAATTCGGTTTAACTTGAAGAAACAGTGACAGAAATATATTACTGAAATTATAGTACTATTAATAAAATTATTATTAAAACATTATTCTTTGCATAAGCATTTAACAGAAAAATTATTTACCAGAATTTATTCACCAGAAAATTCTAAATACACAACAGTATTTCTAAAAAAAAAAAAAAAGAGAGAGAGAAAAATATTATATACTAGAATCAAAAGCACACATACACATATATATATATATATATAGGCTGCATTTATTTGATTAAAAATATAGAAAAAAAACAGTAATATTGCAAAATGTTTTTACAATATAAAATAATGTTCTTTATTTTAACATACTTTAAAATAGAATTTATTCCTGTGATGAAAAGCTGAATTTTTATCAGCTGTTACTCCAGTCTTAAGTGTCACATGATCTTCAGAAATCATTCTAATATGCGGATTTATTATTAGAATGATCAATGTTGGATAATATCAACAGTTGTGCTGCCAAATATTTTTTGGAACCTGTGATTTTTTTTTTTCAGGATTCTTTCATGAATAACAAGTTTAAAAAGTACAGTGTTTATTCAAAATATAAATATTTTATAACAATGTAAATTATTTATTATTAACTTTTAATAAACTTTTAATTATTAACTTAATACATCCTTGGTGAATAAAAGTATTAATTTCTTAAAAAAAAAAAAAGAAACAATAAAAATGTACTGACCCCAAACTTTTGAACGGTAGTATATATATATATATATATATATATATATAAATAAATAAATATATATAAATGAAATCATTAAATGGAATCCAGAAGATTTATGGAAAACACAGAATTTGGTACAAATAAAACTAAATTTAAGGGAAAAAAATTATTTTATAGGGCCTCAAAAATAAATTTTTGTGTTAAACTTTTATTAAATTGGTGCTAAAAGTTTCATGATTTGAATTAATTAGACATGCTTTTTGATTAATATATTTTTTTAATTTGACCATTAAAACAGTCTAGAAAAACTAAAATGGAAAAAATGGAATTCACAATACAAAATAAAAGGGAAAAAAATATATATAAATATAATTGATTTCATACACTTTAAAAAAAATAAATAAATAAAGGCAGTAAATTTAATTGTAAAAGACTGCAAAAATGCTACAGTAAAAACCTGGTAAATGGTTAACGAAACGTTCCCCTACTATATACAGTGAAAAACTGTACTGTAAATACATGTAATTTTACAGTAGTTTACTGTTTTTGGTAGTGGAAAAAGAACATATAATTTACAGTGAATAACAGTAAAATTGACATTCCCTGAATTTCCTGTTACATTTCAAATTTGAAGGGTTTTTTGTTTTTGTTTTTTCTTATCAGTTTTGTACATTAAGATTGTGTGTTACATCTAAATTTGTTAAATGAATGTTTATTGCATTATTTCAGTCTCATGTGTGTTACCACATGACTTTTCAAATGAAAGTTCACTGTTTTCAGTACTACTTCCAACATTTAAAGGGACATAGTAGGAAAAATACAAAGCAGGAAAAAATGAATATAGAAATTTTGCTGTGGTATCAAACGCTCACTTTCATAAAACAACCCTGGATTCTAAACCAAATATGAAGGATTTTAATATTGAGGATATGCAGAGCTGAGAGAAGCCTCCTATCACCAGAGGTAGCTGTACTATGAACGCTCATTTTGAGAATGACTTACTTCTTTTATGTTTGGGGTCCCAGAGACTGCAAAGATATACAAGTATATAATAATAGAAGTCATTTTTAAATTCAACTCATTTTTCCTTCAGGTCTTTTAATATATTTCTCTGATCTAATCAAAACCAAGCAGACAAATAATATAGAAATGCTGTTCCTTTGTTTTACCACACAGTAGACATGCTTTTTTTTTTTTTTACCTTTCATTAGAGTTATTTTTTAAATTAATTCTTTTATTCAGCAAAGATATATTAAATTGAGTCAGTGAAGACTTTTACACTGTTACAAAAAATGTTTTCAAAACATGCTGTTCTTTTAAACTTTCTATTCAAAGAATCCTGATAAAATGTAAAAAAGGACAGACGTTTTTAACATTGATAATAAGAACAAATGTTTCTTATGCACCAAATCAGCACATTAAAATGATTTCTGAAGGATCATGTGACACTGAAGAGAAAATTTAGCTTTGCCATCACAGGAATAAATGACATTTTAAAATTTATTAGAAAACAACATTTATTAGAGAAAAAATAAACTGTAATAATATTTATTGATGAGGACTTAAAGGAGAACTCCGCTTCCAGAACAACAAATAATTTACTCACCCCCTTGTCATCCAAGATGTTCATGTCTTTCTGTCTTCAGTCGTAAAGAAATTATGGTTTTTGAGGAAAACATTTCAGGATTTTTCTGCATATAATGGACTTCATTGGTGCCCGATTTTGAACTTCCAAAATGTAGTTTAAATGCAGCTTCAAATGGCTCTAAACGATCCCAGCCGAGGAAGAAGGGTCTTATCTAGCAAATGATCGGTCATTGTTTTCGAAAAATAAAAATTTGTATACTTTTTAAGCACAAAAGCTTGTGTAGCACAGGCTCTGGGATGTGCGTCCACGAGTCGTTTTTAAACGATTCGTTCATTTTGAACGAATCTTTAATGTGATTTGGGAAGAACGAGTCGTCTCAGGGAGTGATTCGTTCAGTCGCACATGCGCAACATCCTGTTAGGTTCTGCACTGGAATTAGTTCACCTGTTTCGAGTCTTCGGGTTTTGAGTCATTTGTTCATCTTATGGGGCTGTCACGTGATGCTGATTTTGCTAAAATGAACGAAATGACTCGAAAAAAGATTTATTTTGCTGAATGAGACTCTGTAAAATGATCCGAACTTCACATCACTACTACGAATCACATCTAAGTTCATCGTCTGTGTACTCCGGCTCAAAAAAGGTAGAGTATGTCGAAAAAACTCCATGTTATTTTCACCTACAACTTCAGAATCGTCCGACATCGTTGTACCTTTTTGTTTGTAAACAGCGTTTGACTTACTTGCACTTTCTTAGTCTTTGCGCGTTCGCTGTGTAAACACTGGGTCTGTAGTTCCGCGTGACCTTTCGACGTGATTCAAAAGTACATGAACGCGCATCCCAGAGCCTGTGCTACACAAGCTTTTGTGCTTAAAAAGTATATACATTTTTATTTTCTGAACAAAATGACAAATCCTTTCGCTAGATAAGACCCTTCTTCCTCAGCTGGGATCATTTAGAGCCCTCTGAAGCTGCATTTAAACTACATTTTGGAAGTTCAAAACCGGGGCACCAATGAAGTCCATTATATGGAGAAAAATCCTGAAATGCTTCCCTCAAAAAACATCATTTCTTGAACTGAAGACAGAAAGACATGAACATCTTGGATGATAAGAAGGTGAGTAAATTATTTGTAAATTGTTGTTCTGGAAGTGGACTTCTCCTTTAATTAAATTTAAATAAATGTATAACAAAAAAAATAAATTCTCATATGATTACTAAAAGTAATGACGTATCTTAGTATAAATGTACAAAAAAAAGCCTAAAAAAAAATGAAAGACAATGAAAACCAGCATGTGGTTCATGTATAATTCACTGAAGGATTTATCTGTTTTTTTTATCTGTTGTTGTATCTCTATCTAGTCTATCCCTTCAGGATGTGCACAAATGATCATTTCCTCCCTCTTCAAACACTGCCACTGAAGCAAGGCCTAATCGCCTTTCTGACTGAACCGTGAGTACACGGGTTGCTTGAATTTCAGTATATTTTTTTGTGTGGGTTGGTGCGAGAGCAACAACTCAAAGTAAACATGCGAAGCCTGAGGACAAATGACCTGCCTTTGATTTCCGGGCCGACACACTGATAAAGTGCACTTGGCAAAGTGATAGAGTGCACTTCAGTCTCTTGCTGTGAAGGGAGTTGTGTGCGTGGTGCACGGCTGTGAGTGAGGAAAGGTTAGGGGGAACTGGCATGTGTGGTCTGGGCGACTGGACCCCTGCCTAGCTGTCTCAAAGAAAGAGGATTTAACAGGACGGGTAGGTGGTGTTGCATCGTAAAGGTGCTCTCCACATAAGCTTATACGGCTCCTTGACAAACACACTTTTGCTGAGATATGATGGGAAACGAAGGACAAATCCTGTTTGCTGCACTGCACAATTTTCTTTCTGGAGCCAAAATAAACATTGGGAGATTAGCTTAATTTCCTCTTCCTACACCATGTTCGTCAGCACACGTGTTTCATAACACTGAGGGGTCTTAAAATCTCTACATTCATTTTCTTTTTTAAATGTAAAATGATTGTCTGAATGTTTCTGTGACACTTTTAGCAGTTGTATGCAAAAAATATTACATTTAGTAATAGACTCTTTTATCCAAAGCAACTTACAAATGAGGACAATAGAAGCACTCAAACCAACAAAAGAGCAATATGTTAGTATTGTGACAAGTCCCGGTTACTGTAACGCAGTACAAAGAGAATGTTTTTTGTTTTTTTTTAAAATAATAAATAAAAAGAAAACAAGCAGATAAAATAGAGAAAGAACAGGGAACCCTTGTGTTAAAGGGTAATTGTTTTTATAATAAATAAAAGAAAACAACTAGACCAAATAGAAATAGGGTAGAGAACACTAGTGTTAGAAGATAATTTTTTATAATAAATAAAAGAAAAGTATATATAACCTAGTGTTAGAGGGCCAATTTTTTAATAATAAATAAAAAGAATAGTAAATAGAATAGAAAAAGAATAGAGAGTGTTAGAGCGTCATTTTTTTAATAATAAAAAGAAAATAAGTAGATAGAATAGAATAGAATAGAAAACTCTAGTGTTAGGGGGCCATATTTTATAATAAAAAAAGAAAACAAGTAGAATAGAAATAAAATAGAGCAGTGTTGGAGGGTCAATTTTTTCAATAATAAATAAAAAGAAAACGAGTAAATAGAACAGAAAAAGAATAGCGTGTTAGTGTTAGAGCGTAAATTTTTATAATAAAAAACAAGTAGAATAGAATAGAACAGAATAGGACAGAGTAGAGAACACTAATATTAAAGGGTCATTTTTTTATAATAAATAAAATGAAAACGAGTAAATAGAATAGAAAAAGAATAGCGTGTTAGTGTTAGAGCATAAATTTTTATAATAAAAAACAAGTAGATAATAGAATAAAATAGAATAGAATAGAGAACGCTAGTGTTAGAGGGCCAATTTTTTAATAATAAATAAAAAGAAAAAAGTAAAGAGAATAGAAAAAGAATAGAGTGTGTTAGTGTTAGAGCGTCATTTTTTTTAAATAAATAAAAAAAACAAGTAGACAGAATAAAATAAAGTAGAATAGAATAGAAAACGCTAGTGTTAGAGGAACATATTTTATAAATAAAAAGAAAACAAGTAGAATAGAAATAAAATAGAGCACACTAGTGTGAGAGGGTCAATTTTATAAAAAATAAATAAAAAGAAAACGAGTAAATAGAACTGAAAAAGAATAGCGTGTTAGTGTTAGAGCGTAAATTTTTATAATAAAAAAAAAGTAGATAGAACAGAATAAAATAGAACAGAATAGAAAATGCTAGTGTTAAAGGGTCATATTTTATAATAAATAAAAAGAAAACAAGTAAATAGAACAAAAAAGCGAGTGTTAGAGTTAGAGCATCAATTTTTTAAAAATAAAAATACATGTAGATAGAAAGAATAGAACAGAATAGAATAGAACAGCATAGAATAAAACAGAATAGAGAATGCTAATGTTAGAGGGTCATATTTTATAATAAATAAAAAGAAAACAAGTAGGTAGATTAGAAATAGAATAGAGCACGCTAGTGTCAGAGGGTCAATTTTTTAAAATAAATAAAAAGAAAACAAGTAAATAGAATATAACAAGAATAGTGTGTGTTAGTGTTAGATAAACAGGTGAATAATAAAAAGAACAGAACAGAACAGAACAGAACAGAATAGAATAGAATAGAGAACACTAGTGTTAGAGGGTCATATTTTATAATAAAAGAAAACAAGAAAACAATAGAAATAGAATAGAGCATGCTAGTGTTAAAGGGTCCATTTTTAAAATAAATAAAAAGAAAAGTAAATAGAATAGAAAAAGAATAGTGTTAGTGTACCACTTTTTTAAAATATAAAAAGAAAAATAGAATACGCTAGTGTTAGAGGGTTATTTTTTATAATAAATAAAAAACAAGTACACTGCAAAAAATAAAAAATTTGTTGAGTCAACTTAAAATAATTTGTTTTCCTGCTGCCTTAAAATTTCAGTCAACTAAAATAAGTTTATTCAACTTGAAATGTTAAGTTGTACTAAGTAAAAAAACTTAGATTTGTGCTTGCTAAACTTAACAGGGTAAGTGTACGTAACAGGGTAACCTAAATGGGTAAGTAAATTTTAAGTTGATTCAACTCAAATATCTAAGTTGTCACTTAGTATAATTTAACATTTCAAGTTGAATAAACTTTTTTTGAGTTGACTGAACTTAAAATTTGAAGGCAGCCAGGTTACAAATTATTTTAAGTTGACTCAACAGATTGTTTTTTACAGTGTAGATAGTAGAAAAAGAATAGAGAACACTAGTGTTCGAGGGTCCATTTTTTTATAATAAAGTAGATTGAATAGAAATATAAAGACTGCTTGTATTAGAGGGTCACAGGATTTTTTAATAAATAAAAAGAAAGTACGCAGAATTTAAATAGAATAGAGGGTGCAAGTGTTAAAGAAAAATACACCTCACTTTATGGGGTCATTAAGACATATTTACTTTCTGCATGAAACTCTTCTACAAGATTTAGTTCAGATGTGCCATATGCAGTGATCTAAAATGCAACCACATTTCTAAGATATGTGCAATCATAAATATAAGCTAAGTTCAATTTTGCTGTATTAATCCATAAAATTAATTCCACCCATTTAATTATTCAAAGGCGACGCTGAACGAGCCACTGAACTAACACGTTTGTATAAACACACTGTCAGACAAAGATGTAGCTGTGATATAAAATAATTTCCTTCACGCTTTTTTTGCACATTATTTGCATATATGTTTTCTTCATTCATCTCAGTCTAACAAGCTTTTTAAACTGTAAAAACTTATATTTTTACAAAGTAGCTTTTTACAGCTGGAGTGGCCTTATGGGTAATGTTTGTCACTCTGAAAACCATTAAAGGGCTTAATGCTTCATTTCAACTGAAGGGAAAGAGAGAGAGACTGTAAAAAGATATCTCAGGCAGCACATTTAACTAAATAAATCTCATTTACAACAAATATAAACTAAATATACAGCCAAAGTATCATTCCTTCCACTGCGCGCAGTGATAAGAGGCCGCAGCGTCGCGCTAACCAGCAAACTCCTTCATTCCTCCCATTAACTGGTAAATGCGCAGCTCATTCCCAAAGCTGATTGAGGAAATAAACCATATTGAGAGGAGCTGCAGTGTTCACCTTCTGTTAATATAACTCATGAGTCACAACTCGAGGCAAGAGAGACCCAAGTGCGCCAGCACCCAGCCGAAAGCAAAAGACTGATGATGCCTCTGACAAGACCTGCTACTCAAATGATTGCTTTGTGGGCTGCAATTTATATAAACACGGCGAAAAAAACCTTCGGTTTTGGATCAGTGACTCCAAATGGAAAGTTCTTGGGACTAGGCATTAAAAGATCAGAGCCCTGAGACATGGTCACAGTTTACTGACGGCGAAGTGGATCCCTTCTGCCAAACGGAGAGCTGGGAATTGGTACCTAAGCCACGGAAAACAATCCAGCTGAGCCCTCGCCTCTCCTCCGGCTACACCGGAGAATTTAGCTGTCAATCAAAACCTTGGCATACCCTGAACGAGCCATTAAAGAGAAAAATGTTTTAGGGTTTGAGCCGTAAGGTATCGCTTCCATTCACTCAGGACATTCATTTCACATCCTCAATAGGAGGAAAACACAATTAAATATAACCATAATTCGAAATATTGCTTCTTCAGTAGCCTATGGCTTACGAAAATAAATAAGCGGCACAGAAGCTAATAAGCTAACCGCAGAAAGTGTGTTTCTCAGACATCAAGAGCCCTAAAGGATTCTAGTGGGTCATGTACTGCTTGGATAGAATCTTAAGTAGTTTTTTCCCCATACTGAGATATCAGGTGCTCCCTTTGTGGTTTGCTAAGCAATAGATGTCAATGTTGGTCAATGTATAGCAACTGAGGCGTATCAAAGTCCATTTAGAGCAAGTCGGTTCACTTGGCGGCCATTTTGGAAGCATTCTCATAGCTATTTTCTACCCAGGGATACAAGTACGCCTACTTGAATATAGAGGAATGAGAAAGGTCATATAGGTTCGATATATATAGAGTGAAGTCGCTTCCTTCTTCACTCGAAAAGAAATTAAGGTTTTTGAGGATAACATTCTAGGATTTTTCTCCATAGAGTGGATTTCAATGGGGATCAACAGGTTGAAGGTCCAAATTGCAGTTTCAGTGCTCTACACGATCCCAGTTGAGGAATAAGGTCTTGTCTAGTGGTAATTTTCTCAAAAAAATAAAATAAAATAAATAAATAATAAAAATGCCCATCTTGCAGTAGCTCTGCGATGTGCACCTACGACTTCACACCCTCATGTTGGAAAGGTCATGCGCAGTTAGTTCTTCATCTGCTTAGATTAAAAAAAATAGGGTTCAAAAAAACTCAATCTCATTTTATCCTCCAACTTGTTTGTAAAGGGCGTTTGACTTTCTTTGCACTTTCACTTTGTAAACACTGGGTCGGTACTTCCGCCTATGTCACTTGTGACCTTTCCAACGTGATTATGTCATGTGTGAAGCTAAGCTAGAGCAAGATGAGCATTTGTGGTTAAAAAAAAAAAAAATATATATATATATATATATATATATATATATATATATATATATATATATATATATATATATATATATATATATATATATATATTATATAAGAATTTTTAAATGCTCACCAATGCTGCACTTATTTGATCGAAAATACATCAAAAACAGTAATACTGTAAAATATTATCATAGTTTAAAATAGCTGTTTTTCAATTAAATACATTTTAAAATGTAATTTCTTCCTGTTGTGGAAAAGCTGAATTTTCTAGGTCGATATGGCTAGGAACTATACTCGTATATACGTAATAATCAACGAACTTTGCAGCCGTACCATGGGTGCAGGAGGTGCAATGATATTTGATATTATACCCATGGTACAGCAGCAAAGTTCCTTGATTATTATGCTGGATTGAGAGTATAGCTCCTAGCCATATCAGCCTAGAAAATCACAACTTTTCATTTTCCGTCAGTCTTAGTACACAATGTAACTACAGAAAAGTCAAGTTCAAATAGGAAAAATATTGTCATTATATATGGTCATTTTTGAGCGAGATGCTATCGGTCTATAATCAGATTCAATGATCTATGCTAAAAGTGCTACCGCCAGACCCGGAGATCAGCTGAACGGATTCAAAAATGATAAAACTCAACTGTTCAACTCTATGGGAGTTGGAAAATGAGCCTATTTTCAAAAAAAGCAGAGTGTTCCTTAGTCAGTGCAAGTTTCTTTCAGCTGATACAACTCAGACTTACATTTTAGTCTAGGACTAGGCTTAAGTCTTGTCTGTGAAACTGACTGTTCAGCACTAGAATATGTGCATTATGCATTATTCATTGACAGTGCTTTTGGTAGATTTTGGGATGGACACGATGGAGAGCTAACTCGGCTGTTAATTAGACAATACCGCTCTATCACTGCTGGTTACCCACCGCAGGAACTGCCATTTCACAGCAGGTCAACAATTAGAGATATCTGTCTACACTGGCAAAAAATTCTAAACCCAACATTATGACTACGCCGTTGCATCACTGCCAAAAACTCAACCCGGCCAATCATAAGAACCTAAACCTCTCGAGAGAGCTCAAACAACAGAGTAAATCAGGACATGCTGCGGCCCCCACTCTTCTTCAGTTGTTTTATCCTGCATCTGGAGAGTTTGATAACTAAGCTCATTATTTCTGTTTCTCTTCTCCCCATGTCTTCTGTATTTCTGCCTACCATCTTATTACAGGCAGGCCGGGCGGCCGCTCAGCCATGTGTAAAACCAGGCAATTACAGCTCGGTGATAATAGCGACCAAGGGCAACCGATAGCCTGGGAAGATGAATCGCTTTCTTCTCCATCATGGGACAGGAAAACATCAGCTAGACCAATTGGCAAAACGTCTGATCTCCCGATGATTTTCATTGTCAGGCTTTCGGAGCCGTTATCCGTGTGGGCTGATTTGTCATTTCGGGAAAGACGCTGCAAAATAGTTGGCCTCGTCACTGAAAAGAAAGGGAAACGGCTAGGTGACAGCCAACGGTGCGTGGCGGAATTTGCATGTTCTCATGGTAACCCTTCTGAGTAATGCTCTGGTGGATAAAGACAAATGAAAACTCAGGAGGGAGGATCTCAGGGCTGCGAGAATTCATCAGGGAACCGATCGAAAGGCAGCACACCACGGTAATCAATGAGCTGTCAGGGATGGAGGGCAGGCTTGTCACAGACGAGAACAAAGTGATGGAGCTCCTGCTGGGCCGTGAGCATCTAACAGTAAGTGAAAATGGGTGGCCCTTAAAATATATATTCAATTGGAAAGTCCATTAGCCAGTTTATTTACAGGCCCTATCAAATAACACCTTCACATAGAAGCAAAAAACATACAGAATCCTTTCATAAAAGTGTAGAGAGACTGTAAATAAGAGATTGACTGTGCAGTGTAGAGAGCTTTGTTGATATAACAGAACTTTGTGAGACTGCGATAAACTAAGATGAGTGACAGCTTTTAATGATTTTTAGGGAGTTTGTAAATGAGATATTGATTTCATGCAACAGTTAAATAAACAAGAAGTTAAAATCCAGTGACTTACATTGTCTGACTATAACTCTATTGCCCGATTTTGATCTATTTCGTTGTCAAAAATAGTTTGAAACAAGTCACGCATCAAATGAATGATTCAGTAATTAAATCAGTGACTTGCCGCCACATACTGGCACATTTAGTTTCATTTTTAAAATATCTTTTCAGTTATTTAAATCATTTGATATTTCTATAATCAACATTTTATTAATCTCAGCATGAATTTATGAATTTGATTGCACTCATGTCACCTCTGAGCCTCATTAAACATATGAAAATACACCTACAATCCACTTTTGTGTTCTTCTGTGGTAACTTATTCTTATTCTGTTGTTTTAATTCAAAATTTTAAAAAGCTTATTTTTTTTTTAAAAACTGACATAACACGACATACTTTTGCCGTTACAAAGGTAAAAACAAAATTCCCCTGTAAATCACTTTAAGGAGTCAAATATCACCTTGTAATGGGAAGGCTAATCTTTGATCAGATTTTTTGATTATTGATTTGAAGGTGCTCCTGAAATTTTGTCTGTGCTCCTAAATTTAAGTTAGGAGCACAAATGCTCTTAAAAAGAAAAGTAAGCGTAGAGCCCTTATTATTACAGATCAAGTAGACCGATAACCAATATTTTGAACCGATATATGTCTGGTGTAAAAATAAGAATTCATGTCAAAATGAAGAATAAGAAGGGTTTTGACAAACTTTTTAAATGCTTTTAAAAGTTTTAAAAGTTTTAAATCGGCAAATCGGTTTTGAAAATTACCGATAGCCATAAAAATGCTTAATATCGGTGCTGATAATCGGCCAGGTGATAACCAGTCAACCTCTACTATGTATATATGTTTATATATGAACAAATTCCTAAATTAAATCTGTCTGAACACTTGGATTAAAATGTTGTTTATTTAATTATTATAATTAAGGAACAGTTGACCCAAAAATGAAAATTCTGTCATTGATTACTCACCCTCATGTCGTTCCAAACCTGTAAGACCTTCATTCATCTTCAGAACACAAATTAAGATATTTTTGATGAAATCCGAGAGCTTTCTTACCCTCCACAGACAGCAATGCAACTACCAAGTTCAAGGCATTCAAGAAATTGTTGAATAAAATTGTTATTTTTGTTTTTCTTTCTGCACAAAAAGTATTCTTGTTGCTTCATATAATTAAGGTTGAACCACTGATGTCACATGATCTGTTTTAACAATGTCCTTACTACCTTTCTGGGCCATGAACATGTCAGTTTTGTTGTTGTCTATGCTCTTGGATTTCATCAAAGATATCTTAATTTGTGTTCCGAAGATGAAGGTTGGTCTTACAGGTTTGGAATGACATGAGGTTGAGTAATAAATGACAGAATGTTCATTTCTGGGTGATCAAACCTTTAGGAGAAACCATATCAGCATGCATGCAGGACTCGAACCCGCACTGGCCACCTGAGCAGCAAGGCCACATAATAACCACTGCACCACAGCTCCAAACAAAATGTTTGCACAAACACAGACAAACAAACAATTTTCGGAGCATCTAAGACCCCAAATAAGTCTCTGAATCATGTGAATATTGGATTTCACGCATTTCTACTTCTGAAACCCAGTTTAAATCGCATGATACCGGGTTGAACATATCAAATAAAGTGTTTCAAGCTTCTTTTTTCACTGTGATTGTGGGACGTGGGAGTTTCCTGGTGCCCTACACAGTCACAGATGTATCTGCTCCACTTCTGGTGTGTAATATACTTTCGCTGTGGGCATGCAAAAGGGATTATGTTCCTGCCGCAATAAGAGGTTTATCCTCCTCATACTGGGTATAAGAAAGGACTTAGTGCAAAACCCACCAAATGAGGAATAAAGCAATAGGAGAGGGCGGAAAGAAGGTGCAGAAAATCTTTCCTAATAAAATGGGTCATTAAAAAGCACCACAACACTGACGTCGCTTTCGCGTTTCAATTGATCTCCCTGAATAAATGCGCCAACGATACTTCAAAGATCATTTGCCGGAGACGCTCTGAAAGGCGAAAGTGAGCTATGACCTTTTCGGCTTAAACCCCTCCGCTGCCAATTCCATTCAGATCCGACTCTCTCCGACTTTCTCTCTTCGTTTGCGCAGCCCCCGCTTCTTCTTATGACGGGTTTTAGCTTGTTTACTGCTGACAGCTTTGTGTGCCGGTGTACGAAGGCGATCTGGCCCTGACACCGCAGGCATCCTGAGCTGTGGGCACAGAGGACCTATTTAATGTTTCTGGCTTTAAGGAGCCTCCCTGCATAAGGCCGGCCGGCTATACGTGCTACGCTGCTTGCTAATCTGTTCGCTGCTCCTCAGAACTGTCAGGGAAGCCAACAGCACCTGCCCGGAAACAGGCAGCTTTCCCAGAACGGCCAATACGTGTCCGGCACCCTCAAATACGCTGCAGACTCTATGTGTGTATGTGAGGCGAGCGCAGGCTCAAGAAACTGAACCAGCACCTCCCTCTGGGAGCTAATCATAATAACAATGCGAACACTTACCAGGCTGTGACTTCCTTAAGAGATACCATTTGTATGCAGGGCTACAAACATCTCATTTAAGTCTTTACATTTAAGCCCTCAATCATTGAGTAAGGAAGCAAATTACGGTTTGAACATCTGTGCGACGTCGTTATATCTGTACCCACACCGTCCTAATAGATTTTGCTGAAAAAAGCACTAAATGAAAGCAAACCGATGGAGTGCCGTGCGCCGGGTCTGGCGACGGGAACCAGCAGGATACGATTTGCGAGCATGTTGCCCAAGCCTTTTGTTTTGTCAGCCTGATATTTGTCCAAAAGCTCACGCTGAGACTTACCCACAGGGGGGCAGTGTGAGTCCCATGATGCACGTCTCTCTCTGCCACACTAACGCGCTTTAATTCTCATTTTACATAGACACGAATGGGCAAAAACACACTGGGTTCCTTC
Source organism: Labeo catla (assembly GCA_012976165.1). Lineage (NCBI taxonomy): Eukaryota > Metazoa > Chordata > Actinopteri > Cypriniformes > Cyprinidae > Labeo > Labeo catla. The sequence goes on along the minus strand of VONZ01000577.1, from coordinate 89,332 downwards.
TGTGAACACTGCTAGAACTTGGAGAGGTTTTCAAATGAAAATCAAAGTCTGTGCAACATCTGCCAGTAAACTCTGTTTTTCTTTATGTAAGATAAATACCGCAGTATGTGGGTTACGGTAATGCGAACGGGCAAGTCTGGGTTTTTTTTACGTTACTGATATCCTTGTGGATCTATAACTGACCTTGGCTAATCTGGACATCAAATGAGATCTGGGCTACACAAGCATGTACTGTCAGGATCAATAAGACTCTGCACGTATATAAGCCCAAACTGGGCTAATCTAGCAGGAATCTGCAAGAAGACCAAGATAAAAGATTGTAGTGCAAGAAATCTAGGTACAGAAGGAAATCTCAAATGTGGAAAATGGGAGTGTAAATTGTTAGGCACCTTAAGATGTGTCAATTTGAACTGCGAAAGCGGAGAGGAGTTTCTGCATAAAATCTGTACTAAAATGCTACATGTCTGCACTGACTTACCAATAAAAAGGTGTTATTGTATCTTGGAGTGGATTGTTATTTTGTCTTTTAAAGTTCACTATGCCTACACTGTTCACTTTTAGTTCTTTTCAGTGATTTTCAGATTGTACATTTAAATTGTATGTCTGCATAGACTGATATTGTGTTGTGCCGCAGACCCAGAAATTCAGTCTTGAATTTTGAAAATTGTCAATCACAAAAATAGAAATTATATTTATGCATAAAAATTATACATTTTCAATTATAAATTAGACATTAATTTCTTATGCATAATTTCCACTCAAGTTTTAATTCTCAAATTATGAAAATAGTGCAAAATTATTATTTAATTGTATTTAGGACACATAAAATGCTAGCTATTAAATTTCCCTTGAAAAGCCATTTTATTTAAAACAAATTAAATATAATTATTTCTACCATTCTCACTGCAATCACAGAATACCAATAAATATTAAATACAAGTAAAAATGGTAAATATTAAGGCAATGATCATGATATTTCTATATATACACTGTACAGTTTAGACTGTTTTCTATTTTAACATTTTTTAAAATGTAGTTTATTCATCTGATGGAAAACTGAAGTGTTATATGATCCTTCAGAAAACATTTTAATATGATCAGGTTTTAATATTTCAATATGAGCCTGAATTAGTGAACAATAAAAACATTTCTTATTATAAATGTTCAAAACCATAATATTTTAGTGGAAAACCAGATTGTAGACAAGAACATAGGAAACTATATTAATTTTTTGTAACTAATATAGAAAATCTTTATTGATCAATTTAATGCATCATTGAAGATAAAAATTAAAATAGTAAAAGTAAATAAATAAAATAAATGTATTATTCATTTATTCATTTATGCGTTTATTTATTTATGATGAAGAGAAAGCTCACAAGAACATATGAAACCATAGTCATTTTTTATATAAAATCTTTACTGACCAATTTAATACATCACTGCAAAATAAAATTTAGCTAACTTAAAAAAAAAAAGATTTAAAATTATATTATTAAAAAAATGTATTTCTTTTTAATTTTACATTTTTTAATGCTCTCATTTATTTATTTATTTTTTTGTTTGTTTGTTTTTTTGATAAAGAGAAAGCTCACATGAACATAGGAAGCTGTAATCATTTTCTGGAACTATATTTAAACTCTTCACTGATCAATTCAATGCATCATTGCAGTGCAGACGATCACTTCCAGAACAACAATTCACGAATAATTTACTCACCTCCTTGTCATCCAAGATGTTCATGTCTTTCTTTCTTCAGTCGTGAAGAAATTATGGTTTTTGAGGAAAACATTTCAGGGTTTTTCTCCATATAATGGACTTCATTGGTGCCCCGATTTTGAACTTCCAAAATGTAGTTTAAATGCAGCTTCAAAGGGCTCTAAACGATGACAGCCGAGGAAGAAGGGTCTTATCTAGCGAAACGATGTGTTATTTTTTCAAAAAATAAAAATTTGTATACTTTTTAAGCACAAAAGCTTGTGTAGCACAGGCTCTGGGATGCACGTCCACGATGCTACGAATTAGTGATGGGTCGTACTTGAACGACTCTTTCATTTTGAACGAATCTTTAATGACTCGGGAAGAACGAGTCGTCTCGTGGAGTGATTCGTTCAGTCGCGCATGCGCAACATCCTATTAGGTTCTGTACTGGAATTAGTTCACCTGTTTCAAGTCTTTGTGTTTTTCAAGTCGTTCATTCATCTTATGGGGCTGTCACGTGATGAACGAACGACTCAAACCCGAAAACTTGTCAGATAGTGGAGGTGAGGTGAGCTAATCATAGACAAAGACCCAGGTAAACAACAAATAAAATTGTTTCTGTTTCTTATAGCTTTATAGTTTTGTCTTGTTTGTAGTGTGATCAATGTTTATGTAAGCAGTAGATGTGTTAGGGAAGTAACACGTAACATTTTAATTATATTTTGCTAAATTGAACAAAATGACTCAAAAAAAAGATTCGTTCATTTTGCTGAACGAGACTCAAAGGTCCGAGTCGGTAAAATGATCCAAACTTCCCATCACTACTACGAATCACTTCTAAGTTCATCATCTGTGTACTAAGTATGGCGAAAAACACCATCTTATTTTCTCCTACAACTTGAGAGGAGGACATCGTTGTACCTTTTTGTTTGTAAACAGCGTTTACAAACTAACTTGCACTTTCTTATTCTTTGCTAAATCCTTTTGACGTGATTCAACGCGCATCCCAGAGCCTGTGCCACACGAGCTTTTGTGCTTAAAAAGTATTAAAAAATGTATTTTCCGAAAAAAATGACAGATCGTTTCGCTAGGTAAGACCCTTCTTCCTCGGCTGGATCGTTTAGAGCCCTTTGAAGCTGCATTTAAACTACATTTTGGAAGTTCAAAACCAAGGCACCAAGTCCATTATATGCAGAAAAATCCTGAAATGTTTTCCTCAAAAACCATAATTTCTTCACGACTGAAGACAGATAGACATAAATATCTTGGATGACAAGGGGGGTGAGTAAATTACTTGTGAATTGTTGTTCTGGAAATGGACTCCTTTAAATACAAAAGTAACAAATAAATACATTTCTATAATAATACATTAATTAAATCAAACTACTCAGAATGTGTTCAAAAAGAGTTAATAGTCTAAAGGTCACAGGTCCACAAGTCTCCAAAGTTAAATAAACACCCAGAAATGAGTAAGTATACTAAGATAGCATCAGAAGTGGCTGTGTAAATAATCAGATTTTTAAATAATTAAACACTCTTATTATGAATTCACAGATTTTATACCATCAGAGTCTTGCAACGCTTCACAGATCAGTTCTGTGCATCGATTCTTGTCCTGCATCTACAAAATAGTTGCTGCAGTGCTTTTGCAGGCATCCACTAGAATATAAAGGTAGACAATGAACAAATCTTTACCTGCTTGATGACAAAATCTTAATAGGAATAGTAAAATGGCAACTCTGAGACTTATTACACACCAGTTTGGCCCAGTAAGACAGAGGGGCTGATTACACTGATTTAACAGCCCAGTGTCCAGTGAAGAGGATTGATCAGCTTTATTCGCCCACAAGCAAGCTCTGACCATTAAGCTAAGTAATTAATTGAAGTTAATGTTGCCTCAGATATCCCTCTTTGTAAAATGCCTCTGTGAACTCCCATTATCGAAGCTCCTCTGGGTGCTTTATCAGCAAAAATTAATGAGTTTTCCTCTTTTTTCCCTTAAGAGAGCCACCGGAAATGCGTTTTTTATCAAAGAAAATCTAACAGCTGTAAAACACTAGAAAAAAAAAGCATAAATGGAGCTGGGAGAGTATATTCATGCGAAATTCATGCATTTGTTAGTGCATATACACTTTTTAAGTAAATCTGCTTCCAGGGAATCGAACCCACAACCTTAGTGTTTCCACTTTTTCTTTTAGCTAAGATCTTCACTAGAGGTTGAGTAAAATTCAGATCAATGATAGTTTAAATGTTCAGGTCTTTGCACAAAGCATCTAAGCATAATGAAAGCGAGTGGCTGTAAGCAACGCGTCGTTGAGCTGCATACAAAACAAGGTCTTTGCATTGTGTTAGGAGCATTGAAGGGGAAAAAAAGAAGGTGTTCGGGAAAAATAATAAATTTGGATTTCAGTCCATGTAAGGAGCTTTGTGGCTGGGCTTCTGTATACTGCAGACAGCAGTGGATAATTCAGGAGCGCATTAATTATTCAGAGATAAACAGAGACTCCCCTTGATCTGTAGCTCCACAGGTGGGCTGAAAAAAGATCTCACGCTGGTCCTTGAGCTCTTGGGTAAAAATGGCCTCAGATCAATGAGATATGTCTCAGTCTGAGGCACACATCAAATTCCCAGTTCTGTTGAAGGAACTCCCTCAAATATGGGTCTAGTCATCAGTGAATAGTGTTCAAATGATTCTGAACGGTTCCTGCCTGATTTTGGAAATCAATGATAGTTTTGACTTTCTGTTGCAACAGTGTGTGAAGGCGAATTCTTTTTCTGATATAGATGAAACATACTAGAATACTCATTGGCAACGAGCCACAACTGGATGTACAGTAAGATCGTTGTAGTTCAACTCATGAATGAATGAATGACTACATGAGGCAAGCAGTGAGAACATTTTAGTGAAAAAAAGGCAGAAAAACAAATATATAACAACAAATAAATTATTTAAAAAATATAACAATAATAATAATAATAATTATTATTATTATTATTATTATTATTAAAGTATTTTAAAAAAACAATTAAAACAAATATATAGATAAAAAATAAAATTATTACCATTACAAAGGAAAAAAAGAAAGAAAAACAAAGAAAGAAAAACAAATATATTAAAAATAAAACTGAAAACCGTAATATAGAAGAAAAAAGACAAATATGTATATAATAATTATATATACAATAAATGTATAATATTACTAAAATGAAATATAAATATAAAAATATAAAATATAATATTATTAAATGCATATTATTCTTCTTACTATTAATTAATGAAATATATAAAAATAAAATAAAAATGAATATAGAGCTAAAAAAGATAAATAATAAATTACAAATCAGGTAAAAATAAAAATATTATTAGAAAAAAAGAAAAAGAAAGAAAGAAAAAAAGGAAAAATATTATATATAGAAACAACAGTTGTATAAATAGTATACACATGAAATAAATGTATAAAACCTTTAAAATAAAATATGATTATATAATATAAAGTCCTTATTAATTGTGTATTATTATTTTTAATAAATTAAACATTTTAAAAAATAAATAAAAAACAAATAAATATATAGGCAAAAATTATCATCATCATCATCATCATCATCATTATTATTATTATTATTACAAAGAAAGAAAAAAGAGAAAGAAAGACATTAAAAATTAAAAAACAGTAATCGAAGAAAAAGGAAAGAAATGTGTATATAATAAATATTATATATAGAAGCAACTACTGTATAAATATACACATATACATTAAATAAATAGTATATTAAAAATATATTATTATGAAGTATATTATTATTCATATGAAATATAAATACAAAAATATAAAATATTATATTATTACTAAATGTATATTTTTCTAATAATAAATTAAACATTTTTAAAAATAAATTAAAAACAAATAAATATAATGGCAAGCAAAAAGACAAAGAAAATATACATATAATATTATATATAGAATTAATCATTGTATAAATATTATACACATATACATTAAATATGTATATTATAATAAGTTATAAAAATAATAAATTACAGACAAATTAATATATAGGTATAAGAATAAACATTACAGTAATATAGAAGAAAAAGAAAGATAAATATGTATATAATAATTATATACAGAAGTAACATACACATACATTAAATGTTATTAAAATAAAATATAAATACAAAAATATAAAATAGAAATATTAAATGTATATTATTTTAAAAAATGATATTTATTTATTCAAAAAATAGGAAATTTAATAAAAAAAATTTAATTATAGCTAAAGAATAATATTATTATTACAAAGAAAATATGTATAATAAATATTACATATAAAAGTAACTGTTGTATAAATAATATACACATATATACACATTAAATATATAATATTAGTAGAATAAAATAAATATAAAAATTTAAAATGTAACATTATTGCTAAATGCATATTATTATTATTATTATTATTATTACAAATAAACTGGTAAAAATATTATCATCATCATCATTATTATTATTATTATTATTACAAAGAAGAAAGAAAGAAAGAAATATATGTATGACATATGTATATAATAAATAAAGAAGTTATGTATTATTATTAGTAGTAGTAGTAGTAATAGTAGTAGACACCGTTGCACCTCTGCACACTACAAGTACGTTACGATCATTATGGTTATGATGCAAGCATCATGGCAACTGAAATAAACTACCATTCAAACACCAAAACTACTGTAAATTTCACATTGTGTTCTCCACACAGGTCAAAGGTTACAACTTAACCTAGAGTTTCACGATTTACAATTCTTAATATAACCAAACACAACCTGAAAGGTCTTTGCGGCAGCCATACGCAGAGAATAAAAGGGATTATCTGACCCACCCAGCAGGGCACAAGCTATGGATCAATTGCTAGATCTAATTGACTGGGAAGCGACTGCCTGCCTGCAACGAAAAAGTAAATCTTATAAATAAAACTGCAGCCAGTTTTATTTTCCTGCTTAAATCCTGGCGGGGGAGAAGCAGGATATTATGCTGAATAGATTAAGCAAACAACCCCTCTTTACTCTGGTGCTGAGAGCTTTTCAAGATGTTTGCACTACAGATTTTCGGTGTTGCAACATATCACAGGGCTCTTAAAACAGCTTGAGAAATTCTCAATTCACTTTGGGAAAAATATGTTCGTAATAACGTGAAAGCAAAGTCAGCCGAAAAAGAAGAGCCCTAAAACTCAAAGGCTGGAAATATAGAAAAGAAAAACAATCAAACAGGATTTATCTTGGATTTTAGTACTGACATTGAAGAGTGCTGGATGGAGTTGAAAGCACATCTGTGAGAAAATAAACAAGAATTTGTTCAGCTCTCTCTCAAAAAGCAAAATACCTGAGCTTCTCACACACTTCATTTCTGTACTTTCAACTAAACCTGGTGGGAAGATTGGGCGGTACGGTATGGTGGAAATTCAACCCCAAAAATGTATTATATATTACATAATCAACTGTTAATGCCCATTTCTGGTACGGCATCTCTTTTTTGGAGCTTGGAGGCAACCCAAAAGGTACGATTATTCACAACAAATGAATAATAAGTCTGGCATCAACACAAAAACGGCTTCACGTTATATAACACCGAAAACAAACACATTTGAAAAATGCCTCAACGAGCGGTCGTAAAACACTGGTCGGGACATTTCTGCGATTGCAGTGCACCATCGTCATCTCACCCGTCCCCACCTGGTGATCATCAGCTGAGCCGTGGAACAAAAATGATGTCCTGACAAGCTGTAAAAAGGCTGAGGTTGTTTATGAGATGCCAAGCTGCAGTTCAAACCAGCCATCAGGTCTAGCCATCTGTCCTTTCCAAGTGGAGACCAGGCTGGACGTCAAGACATCATGCAAAGAAGCAGAAGGTTCTCAAAGAGAAAATCAAGCAGTGGTGCAGAACTAGGCCTATTTCTGCTTTATTGTGTTGTGCATTCATACTCAGGATCCTGAGTAATGAGCAGTCAAGCTGTCTGCTGTGAGATAGGTGGACGGATAATTATGTGACACTGTATCTATCCCTCTGTTGTTCGGGGAGGAGAACTGACATGAAATACTTCTGGGAAGTTGACAAATACTGCAGCGTGATATGATATACAACAGCATTTTGTAATTATATCATCCAGTCTTTATGGCCTCCTATTATTTGAAAGCTACTTATAAAAAATCATTTTCACACCACAGTAAGGATAGGACCTAAAATTAAAATCGATTAATTGAATGTTTTGCATTTCGTACCTTGGTTATGATAAATTAATAAACATTTTTATTTCATTTTATTTATTTATTGTTTTGCCTTCATAGATACAGATGTGAATCGGACTCAATCGCTGTTGCATGTGATTTTCCTCTCAACGATCTTATCCTGTCACTCTATACGCGCAAGAATTTATTCTAGGTTCTTGGCCATTCACACAGAACTAGGGATGCTCATTTTAACCGGTTAACCGTTAACAGGGTCATCGGATGCCCATTTTCCACAAGTTGATATGATTCTTTAAGGTCTTAATTAAAATATTATACTTTGGTTAAAAATTCTCAATGGTTGTGTAGAACAACACCCTTTTTATCTTTTCAAAATCAGCTCTGCAAAAATTATCTCATTCTGAGGGATTGTTCCTTTAAATGCAAATGAGCTCTGCTCGACCCTCCCCTCTCTTCTCTCTATGGAATGACGAGCCTGTTTACTTTAGCCGCTAAACTTGCTAACTAGCACATTATTAGGAAAGGTGATGGCAGAGATTCATAAAAACGTACACTCACTTGGATCACGAATGACAGACGCATTTTTGTAGATCGGGAGGCGCATTCCCTTCACAAACAAATGTAATCCACTGCATCTTCAGCGGCTCAGATGTCGGGAGTAAATGACGACCACTGTGTTCATTATTACATCCAGCAACACAACACCTCAATCGCTCAATCGAAGATATTCTTGGCTAACTTACATCCCTGTTCCAGCATCGAAACAATGGAGGTCGGACTGTTACAGCTGATCTGAGGTAAAACACTCATGTCAATCAACTATTGTGGGAGCGGCCTCTGTCGGTGTGACGCCACAACGACAGGCATCTGAGAATGGCTCGATTTGAAAAAGGGGATATTATTTTTACATTTACATTTTTATTATTTTTATACTGCATGGATTTTTATCATTATAGAGTAGATTTGTACCTACTCTGCCAACACACATTAATGTTCAAACAACATATGAAAGTGAACGTTGCATCCGATGACCCCTTTAACTGACAGAAAGAATTTTGACATTAATACAATCATTTAAACAGTCTAAAAGGTCATTTATTTATTTTTTCAGTACTTTATCAAAATATATTAAAACATCTGCTGGATGGTTAAAATAAAACAAAATTGCACTTTTGAGAGAGAAAAAAAGATAAATCACATAGGCCTTTAACGTTAAGTCGCATTTTATTATTATTTTCAGAAACAGACATGATGCCGAATGTTTACAAACACTATAAACATAGGCTAGGCTATTTTAGTTCCCCTTACTCCACCAAAATCCTTTCAATTCAACAGGAAATGACATTGGTTAGAGGTTCTGAATTTCGGTTTCGATTACTTTTTGATCAATCATCCAACCCTACACCACAGGACCATTTCAACATTTCAAGTAACTGGTAAAAGTAAAATAAAAGAATGATCCAACCCTATTTACACTTATAAATATACACAAATTAGTTTATATTATGTTTACCCAAAATGATCATGGTAATACAACTTGTATTCATGTACAGTACAGTTCAAAGGTTTGAGTTTAAAAAAAAATTTATACAACAGTTTTCAAAACTTTCTTTCAACATTGATAATACTGAAATACTGGCTGGATGGAAATTTAACTTTGCCATAATAAATTACATACATAAATAAGGGATGGGCGATATAGCGAATATTAGCGATAATGTCGCAAAAATTTTGACGACAATGTAAAATTTAAATATATCGTGAATATTGAATTCAAGCATAATTTTTTTCAAAAGAACGTGCCGAATGTACAATATTACATACCCTTACGCATTACCGCACAAGAGACGTGAGGTGGGGTGTCTACACGCCTCTACTACACAAGCTTTCATGAGTGTGGTTGCCAGATATCAAGAGTTGAAATCCCTGAATCAGAGCTTCGCTGTTACAAGGATACATTTTCTGCCCAGTATATATATATTTATTTTATTTTATTTATTGGAGGAACAAAACATTAAAAAGAAGGGTTACGATCTGGCAAGTGGTAGAACCTGCATAAACATCGGTCCAGCTTTTCAGCGTTGGAGAGAACTCAAGGAGGAGTAAAGCCTGGAATTAGACACAGAGGTTTGCTTCGTTTCTTCTTGAAAGGTGAGTAACATTGATTTTGCTTTGTTTTACACAACTTATCTCTTCTGGCTTTCGCTTGAATGTGCTTGTGTGTCATCATTGCCAAGGTTTTGTATGTATGTGTGGGATGGAGATATTAAAATAGGGGTGAGGTCCAGTTGGCGAATAAGCGTGTATGTTTTGGTTATTTCAAAAATCAACACCGTTGGTAAAATTCGCTTAGTGCACCTTTAAAGTCTTGATTAATTGATTTGAATTAATATATAAAATGCAACCAAACAGCAAAAGCCAATTAAAAATGATCAATGACTATCTCGCTAAATGTTTGAATAACTGATCTATAAAACACAGACTGGCGTAACACTACTACACAGTTTCCTAAGGGTGAGCGCACTCAGAATTACGAGATTCTAGAGAGAATCAGCCAGTGAGCTCCGATGGAGCACACAGATCCACATCAATAACCTGACTGATCTGGGACTATCAGCACTTCATTAAACTTGCTATAATGCGATTTAACCTCACTTTCTTAGTGCTGAAGGTCAGAGGCATTAGTTTCGGCCCTCGCAGGATTAAAACCGTCCACATTTACGATTCTATGCAAGACTATAAAGAAATACAGTGCATGATGAGGTTAGAAAACTAGTGTTTTTTTTGTTTTTTTTAACAGATAAATCTAAAAGAGACAACAGTTGGATCTGTCAAAGCTTAAGAATGCTAATTTATTTAAATCTATGCATACCCACATATTCACCTAGGGTAACACACATGATGAACAAAATCTCTGCGGTCATTTAAATTAGACTGAAAAATACGTGATAGCGGTCGGTTTAAACTCATCTGGGGAAGAAATTGGCAAGAATATTAAATTAATTAATTTGTCTATCGGATTAAGAAAGTAAACAAGTAAAAAAGACTTTGTTTGGCTCTCAAACAGCCTACTCCTTCCATCCTAAAATATTTAAAATGACACACAAGGGAGTAAGTCTGGGTTTTCTGGTTATGTTTACGCCGGGTTTTCAAAGATCGTCTAGGGCACGGGTGCGCTGCTATGAGATGAATCTTCTCCCACTCACTTGAAAGACATTAACATTTAAAGCAGACCATGAATGTAATCTTGCAGATTTCAAAGGCAAAATATTTTTTATTCTTTTTCTGTTTAGTATGATGAAAGTCTAAATGGATATTCAAAGCACTGTGTGACTTTTAAAGTGACTTCACTGGGGTAAAAATAAAAATGACATTGTTAATAGCTGTTCTGGAAAAGGAAAATATCATAAACAAAATTTAGCTAAATAATTCACCATGTATGGAAATGCTACACTTGAACAAATTTTTTGAACAAACCTACACTTCTTTTCTCCCCCAAGTTCCAGCACTACTTCCCTCAGAAAACACTATCTGAGGCCCTCGGTGACTTTGTGTTCCCCTTGACATTTTCCATTTCAGACTCTATATTTCTCAGAGTAATATGACCAACATAAATCCATTTTTAGATGGAAAGAAACACACACGGAAAAAGAGAATAAAGAACCCACAATAGTGAGCAATATAAAAGCTCAGAGGTTCTAGTCCCTGGGAAAGACGTTCTAAAAGCATGCGAGAAATAAAAGTTAAAAGGGCTCTTTTTGAAGTCGTGCAGCAGTCCACTAGCTTACCGATTCAGGTCTATATCTCATAAGAACATTTACTCTCCTTTCTTGCACTGTTTTTGTGCTTGAGGGCAGTTGCACTTCAAACATCTTTCCATTACACACATAAATGTCAGAGTCATCGTTCAGACGCCTCACCGTGGGATCCGCTCTTTAAGGAGAAGGTTTTTTGTTTGTCTGTCAAATTGAACTTGTATCGATTCAAAATAACTTTGTTTTTATCACGGGAAGCCGCTTAATGAAGAGCACCTCTTGAAAGTCAATCAAGCAAAGCTAAATGAACAGCGTTCTGTTTAACATAGCAAGAGGATGATACGCCAGCGGCTATTTGATTGTTCCATTCTGAAGTGTTATGAACTAATCTCCGCAAAACGAACAAGCTGAGCAAATTGGATTCATCAAGGCTATAACAATAGAGAAATTTACTCACATCTGATTACAATACAACACAACGGATGAGGTGAACTTTGACATTTGAGAATGGCAAATCAAAACTGATTTAGTTAACAAATGCAATCTCATGCTTCATAATGTCAGAGTAAACCTACGTATGAAATCTATACCTCACTTAACGAGATCTTGCGTGTCTTTTTCGTGTCTCATATTAGAAGAAGTGTCAGATTAATCACATCTAAATTCTCCTTAAACCCTTCTATCTAAAAAAGAGGCCGTTTCCTATACACGACATGCATTTAGTAGCACTTAAGACAGTGGTGTTGTGCCAGAAATATTTGCTGTTCTGCACTGGCACTTTTTGTGCAATTCTTGCACTTTTTGTTTCACAGAAATGGCAGACGCTCATAAAAAAAAAAAAAAACAGCTAAAGGATGTTAAATTAGACATTCACACACACAAAAATCCAGCTAATAGCTTCCCAATCTGAACTATCAGTGTTATGGCAAGAATAAAACGGCTCATGATTCATATAAATCCATTAGCCTTTAAATAAATGAAAAAAGATACTTGCAGAAACACGAAATGAATCGGCGTGGAACGCCGTGTGCGCTACTACTGTAGTGATTAATCATTTCACAAAAAGCTACAGTGCAAGTGTCTACTGCAACTGAAAGGAACATTTTGTCTTGGTAAGGACATCATATGACGGCAGAGGCATTACCACATGATCAAAGTCAAACTCAAGGTCCCTCAAAATCTGTCATTCCATAGAGGCGCCAGCTTCACATGGGTGCTATTTATGTGTCAAATATAGGCATGAATCAAACTGTCTACTCTGGTGGTCTCTGAAAGCCAGCATTTTCAACCAGGGATACGTGAAGACAACATATGAAGCATTTAATATAAGCAATGAACATTAGCTAATAATCTGTTAGACATTATATAACAAAATCATTGTGACAGCCCTAATGAAAACCATTATTAGGTGTTGCTAAGGAAATCTATCATTTTGTTCCTTGAGCTCTAACACTAAAAAATGCTGGGTTCAGTCCATTGGGTTATTTTATTTGGTTGTTTTTAATTTTTTTACCCAAGTACTGGGTAGTTTTTCTGTAAGTTGCTGGTCATTTTTAACGCTGGGTTATTTTTTTCAACCCAACCGCTGGGTTAAGCCTGTCTTTGATGAAACGACCCAGATGTTGAGTTACAGTCAGAGCGCTGGCTTTTTGAGTCCTCTACAGGAGAGAGCAGTTCTCAGCGCCGCTGACTTAGTGCATGTCTTCAGCAAAAAAAAAAAAAAAGGTTTGTATAAGTTTTATTTGACTTATTGTCTTTACTGTGCTGTAAACTGTATTATTTTAGGCAATGCAACATAAGGACGCTAGTTTGGTAAAAAGCGATTACAGAGAACGGTTGAATACACTAAAATTTAAATGCTAATGTTACATTTTTTGTCTAAAATTTGTGTTGTATTTTGTCCATGTGCTCTTGCTTAATGGACCTTTCTAACATTTCCGGGTTTGTCATAGCGGAAGTCGACATAGTTGGGTAAAATCCGTGAGCTGTGAATGGGACAGTACAACAAATATATTTTTGGCATTCCTGTTTGCTCAAATAGGAAAAGAAAAACTACACGATGGTGTTTTCACGACTTTCACTCAAAGAAAAAAAATTGAGCGAGACTGATATCAGCAGACAGAAGAGAGAACAATTACCGTCCCTCCCATAGACGCGGCATTAGAAACACCCTCGCATAGCGTTAACTAGTTTTTTTGTAACTTGATGAAAAGGTGATACAAGTATAGTGTTATAAATCAAAATCTTAGACTATAAAGGAATAATGATGATGATGACCGTTGAAACGCGTCATCACAGGCTTGTGAAAAGGGTCCATAATAAATGTTCATCTTTTGATTATTGATGTTGGCTCTAGTAATTCTGTCCATTTTAAGGCAGCAATATAATAATTTTTAAAACAACAGTTGACTTAAATAAAATAACCCAGCATGTTTGGTAAAAACATTTAACCCAACCAGCTGGGTCAAAATTACCCAGCATGTGTTCTGTCCAATATTTACCCAAACCAAATAACCCAAGTTTGGTTGTTTTTAACCCAGCACTTTTTAGAGTTAAAGGACTAAAAACTTCCATATATTACATAAGGATATATACACTGTTTTGACATGGAAAAAAAAAAAAAAAAAAACTGTAACATTGTGAAATATTATTATTAAAATAAATGTCATGTGATGGCAACGCTCAATTTTCAGCAGCCATTAGCTCTAGTTTGAAGTAACATGATATGCTGATTTATTAATGTTGAAAACATAAATATTTTGTGAAAACAGTGATACATTTTTCAGGATTGTTTGATGAACAGAAAGTTTGGTAACACTTTAGGGAACAGTATTCACTATTAAAGGGATAGTTCACCCAAAATTGAAAACTACCCCATGGCATCCTAGGTTTATATGACTTTCTTCTCTCAGACAAATACAATCAGAGTTATATTAAAAAAAATGTCCTGGCTCTTCCAAGCTTTATAATGGCAGTGAATGGCTGATTTCAATGGCTGAAGTCCAACAAAGTGCATTCATCCATCATAGAAAGTACTCCACATGGGGGTTAATGAAGGCCTTTTGAAGCAAATTGATGTGTTTGTGTAAAAATAAATATCCATATTTACATTTTAAAAATCGTAACTGTCGTACTCGCGTTCATGAGAGTGTGGTGTTCCAGCAGATGGCATAACACGTAGCGTAGCGTAAGCTCTGCTGAAAAGTGACAGACGTGGAAGCACAAAGGAGAGAGCAAAACAAAACCCCAGTCATGAATTAGAAGCATAGAACTAGGATTTGTAAAGAAAAATGTTGTAGGATTTCGATATAAGCCAAGAGCTGTAAAACAAAACTTGGTTTTCATGACTATATTCTTACCGGAGCTTATACTACACCTACATCCTACGTCATCCGTGGGAACGCCACTCTCTTGTGAATGCGCATACGACAGTAGGGGAAGCTAGAGATTACAATTTATAAAGTTTTAAATATGGATGTTTTTCTCACACAAACGCATCGATTTACTTCAGAAGGCCTTTATTAACCTCTCAAAGCTGTGTGGAGAACTTTTTATGATGGAAGGACGCACTTTTCTGGGCTTCAAAATCCCAACAGCCATTCACTGCCATTATAAATCTTGGAAGAGCCAGGACATTTTTAAATATAACTCTGATTGCATTCGTCTGAAAGAAAAAAGTCATAAACACCAAAGATGGCTTAAGGGTGAGTAAATCATGAGGTAATTTTCATTTTGGGTAAACGGTCTCTTTAAGTAGTTGCTTATTAGCATGCATACCCCCTACCCCATACCTAAATATACATTAAGTATTACAACAGCTAGCTCATTTACTATCAATAAACAGCAAATTAGGAGTTTAATGAGAGAAAACTCCACTGAATATGTTCTTTAATCCAAAGTGTTACCGAAAGAACAGCATTTATTGAAAATAAAAATCTTTATAAAACACAAAAGCCTTTACTGTCACTTTTGATCAATTCAATGCATCCTCGCTGAATAAATGCATTAATTTTTTATTAAAAAACACCACAGCTAGTAATGATCATGCATTCTCTTTTTAATTACTTACTAGTTCATTCATCAATTACACTCTAAAGAATAAGATATCTCGATATAAATGTAACGGGATGGAAATGGTTTTGTTATTTCAGTGTTTTGAGAGTCGGTGTGATGCTACTGTTAGTGTGTGTTTTGTCACGCCTGCCTCATCATTATCCAGACCCAAAACATAAGACCAAAGCAGAGACATGTTTACACCAAATCTTCCCTTTCCTCATAAATAATAAAAAAAAAAAAAAACAGAACTATAATGTTTACAAAGCATCCCTCTGGTGGCCGTGCAAAAACTTTTGCCACCGTTCAAAGAAATACACAAGGGATGTTGAAAATAAATTGTTAGTGGCTACAATTTTTCAAAATTCCTTGCAATAGACGACAAAAACACTTGGCTTAATCGTACAGACTCTATTTTTAAATTACACTCAACAGACTGTTTATTGGAAAGCCTCCATCCAACAACAAACCTAAACAGGATGCTCAAACAAATTAGGCAGCTGATAAGCAGCTACACAGCACCAAACTCTTTTGAAAAGTGCAATAAATAGCCAATCGCAGAGCTGAACTGACCCAGACAAGTTAATATGCGCGATCATTAAGCTGTAACAAGAAGACAGAATTGATGACCCGAAGGTTTATTCAGAAGCTGTTTGAAGAAAAAGTAGCTACGCTTACAGATGGTTCGACGGCATTAGACCTCTCACGTCTCACCTTTTGGCAACCGTGATGCAAAGCGGCTAATTCGCAATGTAATTTGTGCAAGCAACATTCAAATTAGCAGAACGAAAGTGAGAGGAGAGGAATTCGCCTCAAGCAAATAAACAAAAACGTGAAAAACTCCGTTCACGTTGCTCAGCTTCTAAGTGAATATTTCAGTTAGTAATTAGGGGTTAGCTTGGTGAAAAATGCAAAATCTGTACGTTGTGTAGTCTGGTGCAGTATAGCTTGCCAAGCATGATTAAGAATGAAATGAATACTGCACTTCAATATTTCTAGACGGATGATGGGAGGCTCGACAGGCAGGGTCAGGTAGCCAGGCAGGAAAAGTGGATCTATAACAATTATCTGAAATACTCAAGAGACTGGAGCTCTGCCTCCTGCTCTATTTATACACACAAAACCAAACACATCACCTCTGTCACTCACACCAGAAGCTGCCATTTATACCTTATCACCTTATTTCTGATTTGTTAGACTGAGAAGTGAATGGAAAAACAGGTTTTCATGGCAAATCTCATTATTTACATATCATTTCTCATGCATGCCACAGTTGCGTGGCATTTTGTTAGTTCTATAACATAAGCACATTATACACTCCTAGAAATAAATGCCTGAAAAGGGGGTTTTCACAGCAATTACTTGGAACCATCATTTTTGGCTTCCCAAAAATAATTTTTTTTTCTCCGAGGAAACACTTTAATAACCTAAAGATCTATATCTATACTACAAAGATCCATTTGTGCAAATGGAAAGGTTACATGGATGTCATCGTATTAGTTCACTTCCAAAATGAAAACTTACTCACCCCCATGTCATCCAAGATGTTAATGTCTTTCTTTCTTCAGTTGAAAAGACATTAAGGTTTCTGAGGAAAACATTCCACAAGCCAACAGGTTGAAGGTCCAAATTGCAATGCAGCTTCAAATGGCTCTACACGATCCCAGCTGAGGAATAGGGATCTTATCTAGCAAAATTATGAAATTTATATATTTTAACTACAAATGCTTGTCTTACACTAGCTCGACCGCACACATTACATAGCAACGTTGTAAAGGTTACGCATGATCTAGGCGGAAGTACCGACCCAGTGTTTACAAAGCGAACGTGCAAAGAAAGTCAAACGCCCTTTCAAAAATAGGTAAAACAATGATGTTGGACAATTTTGAAGTTGGAGGAGAAAATGAGAACTAACCACATGTGACCTTTTGGAACGTGATTACATAAGGCGTGAAGTCCCGGACGGTTAGGACAAGATGAACATTTGTGGTTAAAAAGTATATAAATTAGGGATGTTTATTTTGGACGCTCGTTAACTGATTATTAACCGTTAACCAACAAGATTATTTAAAATTAGAATTGAATTAAATTAGAAAGGCTAAGTTTCTGTGACCTGTTAAAAATACCAACATTTGTTTTCCAGGGATTCATTTTACATGCGCAAAAAGCAGCAAACAACAGACCATGCTGATTCATATGGTCACATCACACACCTACAGCTCTTCTGCGAGGGGAGAAAAACATCATAAAGCTCGGCTATGTATAATGAATGAATAGGCCTATACAATAAATATTTTTACTTTATTACCAAAACGAAAGAAAAACTGTGCAACAAGTAGCTAATATGCAGAGTTTTGGTTCATTTTTTGTGCTGCGCGAAAGGAAGACAGCTGAAAGCGGCATCCTATTTTTCTTTATTTTACAAAAGCAAAAAGATTTGTTTTTATTGTGAATGTACGCAAATAAAAGCAAACCCTTTACAGTTACATTATCTGTATGACTAAAAGGAGGTGTTGTTTTCACTGTTAGAAGGAGAAAAAAAAATTAAGTGATTGTGCAATGCAACTTGACAATGCAGCCTTTTCATTATCATAATAAAATACAGTCAGCCAAATATGGAAAAACACACTGTTCATTTTAAATAATCTGTGCCGATAATCGTTATTACCATACTACCATGATATTACGCCAAACAATTTGTCGTTTGTCGGCTTGTCATTTCATCTTATATTTCTGATTCTTGTGCTTTTCTGAATAATGTTAGGCTAAATTAAAAAGGATTTGTTGTGGAGTGAGGGGAAGTAAAATAGCCTGGCCTAGCTATGTTTATATTAGGGATGCTCATTTTAACCGGTTAACCGTTAACCGACAGAAAGAATTTTGACCGATTAATACAATCAGTTAAACGGTTTAAAAGGTATTTTTTTCAGTAATCAAAATATTTTAAAACATTTTCTGGATGGTTAAAATAAAATGAAATTGCATTTTTGAGAGAAAAAAGATAAATCGCGTAGGTCTATAACGTTAAGTCGCATTTTATTATTGCATTCAGAAAGACCTGGTGTCGACGCAAAATATTTACAATACACTATAAACATAGGCTAGGCTATTTTAGTTCCCCTCACTCCACAAAAAATCCTTTCAATGTAACAGTATTTAGAAAAGAACAAGAATGAAAAATATAAGAAGCTAGGCAACAAGCCAAAACGAAACCATTTAGGCTAAAGCGAAACTGAAACTAACATTGGGTCTCCCATACGACACAAATCCAAATGTCTCCGTATTCAAGATGTATTTGAATGCTAAAATATTATTTATTATGTAAACCTGGTTTTGTACTTCTCGCATTACAATATCCACATAAAAAATGTTTGGCATAATATCACGGCAGTACGTCGATAACGATTAAGCAGTGTGATTTTTTTTTTTTCCCATATGTTTGGCTGATTGTGTGTGTGCGTGCGGGGCCGGCACAATCACTTGATTTTTTTCCTTCTAACAGGGGAAACGACTCTTTACAGATAATCGAAACTGTTAACGGTTTGCTGTTTGTAAAATGAAGAAAAATAGGATGCCACTTTCAGCCGTCTTCCTTTCGCGCAGCGCAAAAATGAACCAAAACTCTGCATACTAGCTACTTGTTGCACTTTTTTTGTTTGTTTGTTTTATTAAGTAAAAATATTTATCTTATAGGCCTATTCATTCATTATATATATATATAGCCTAGCTTTATGATGTTTTTCTCCATTCGCAGAAGCGCTGCAGGTGATGCGACGTGTCCATGTGAATCCTCATGTTCTGTTGTTTGCTGCTGTTTGCGCATGTAAAATTAATCCCGGAAAACAAATGTTGGTATTTTAACGGGTCACAGACACTTATCCTTTCTAAAATAATTAAATTCTAATTTAAAATAATCTTGTTGGTTAACGGTTAATAATCAGTTAACAAGCGTTGGCTGTCGGTTAGGAAAAATAACCGAAATGAACATCCCTAGTTTATATATAAATAAAAAAAAAATTATATATATATATATATATATATATATTTTTTTGTTTTTTTGTTTTTTTTGTTTTGCTACATAAGACCCTTATTCCTCGGCTTATTCCTTAAGCTGCACTTAAACTGTTATTTGGACCTTCAACCCATTCGCTCCCATTAAAGTCCACTATATGAAGAAAAATACTGGAATGTTTTACTCAAAAACCTTAATTTCTTATCAACTGAAGAAAGAAAGACTTGAACATCTTGGATGACGTGAGGGAGAATAAATTATCAGGAAATTTTTATTCTGGAACTGAACTAGTCCTTTAAAGGTTCTTCATGGAACCACAAAGGCTAACAAAAATCTTTCATTTTTAAGCGTAAAACGATATGTTGGGTTCTCCAAAGACTTTTCCAGTAAAAAGTCTTTAAAACAACCCATTTTTTTCCTTTGTGTAAAGAACCTTTCAAGATTCATTAAAACCATAGAGGCTAGTTTCGTTTTTAAGAGCGTAGAAGAACAGTTCGAGGTTTTCCAAAGAATTTTCAGTGAACCGTTTTTAAAAGAAGAACCATTTTTTCTCATAATAATTGAAAGATCCTTTTGTGCAGTGGAAAGATTCCACAGTTGTTAAAGGTTTTTTCATGGAACCACAGATTCCAATAAAGAACCTTCAATAGCACCACTTGAATAAACCTTCTGATTCATGTGACTTTGCATCAGATGTATATTCCACTACAGAATGTTTCTCTGATTACATGACGTGAGAAATGATGAATGTTGTAATGCAGCCATCTGTCTAATGTCTCAATAACAACGATATTGTTTTCAGAAACAGAAAGTTTTATAACGCATCGCTGCTGCGCTTCACCTGCGTGTTTGTGCGAGAGCTGAAGAGTGAAGTTTTTCTACTACAACACTTATTGGCAGCAAAACGTATTGTCAGTTAGGAGAATTACTTCGGTGACGAAATGCTATCTACACCCTTGTGTAACTGATGTATTTACCAAACAGGAAATGATGCAATCAAGTGTAAACAGAATGTGTCTAAGAGGACGATGTAATAGATGAGTGCAGCCTGATTATACATGAATCTCTACCCCCAAACAATACAAAGAGTGGAGCTGTGTGGCGTGACTATATTTTATTAAATATGTCAACCAGTGGAGTCGCAGTACACATATTTGCACAGCTATCACCGGGTAAGGCTGGTTTATGCATTTGGCATAAAAGACACATGGATTATTTCCAAAATACAACTTTATAGAATTTCACAAAATTTAATAGATTGAAATTGATTTTTTTTTTAAAAAAGGGTGAAATTGAGTGAGCTGAACAGACAATTAAAATCAACATTTAAATCAAGAATAAAACAATAACATGATTCACACAATGTTTTTCAACAGAACACATGGGTTCCAATCCATTATTAATGATAGCAATGAGTTATGCACAAACTTGCATATTTTTTTAACACAATATCTTCTCAAAATATTAAAAGAACATGGGGAAAAAAAGTCTATGCAGAGTAAAATTTTGAACAAATCGGGGAGATTTTGATAGTCGGCAAAGTGGACACTGTTTTCAGACGATGTGATAATCTTAAAATAGCCAAATATGGCCTAGCGAATACATCTGCCTAAACAGCCATAATTATCAAGAAATACACTACCAGTCAAAAGTTTTTGAACAGTAAGATTTTTAATGTTTTTTTTTTTTTTAAGAATCTGTTCTGCTCAGCAAGCCTACATTTAATTGATCCAAAATACAGCAAAAAAAAAAAAAAAATTGAAATATTTTTACTATTTAAAATAACTCTCTTCTATTTTAATATATTTTAAAATGTAATTTATTCCTGTGATTTCAAAGCTGAATTTTTAGCATCATTACTCCAGTTGCATGATCCTTCAAAAATCATTCTTATATTCTGATTTGCTGCTCAAAAAACATTTTTATCATTATTATTATTATGTTGAAAACAGCTGAGTAGAGTTTTTTTAGGTTTCTTTGATGAATAAAAAGTTCAGAAGTTCAGAATTTATCTGAAAAAGAAATCTTTTGTAACATTAAAAATGTCTTTATCATCACTTTTAATCAACTTCAAGCATCCTTGCTAAATAAAAGTATTAATTTTTATAATTTCTTTCCAAAAAAAAAAATTATATTGACTCCAGGCTTTTGAATGGTACAATGTATCATGATGGATCAGATAAATGCTGATCTTTGAATTAATAAAAGAATCCTGAAAAAAACTCAACCATTTTAAAAATTGATAATAATAATGATAAAAAAATGTTTCTTGAACAGCAAATCAGCATATTACAATGATTTCTGAAGGATCATGTGACACTGAAGACTGGAGTAATGATGCTGAAAATTTAGCTTTGATCACAGGAATAAATTTAATTCCAAAATACATCAAAATAGAAAACAGTTATTTTAAATAGTAAAAATATTTCACAATATTACTGATCTTGCTCTGTTTTGAAAAACAAATACAGGCTTAGTGAGCAGAAGAGAATTCTTTAAAAAACATTAAAAATCTTACTGTTCAAAAACCTTTGACTGGTAGTGTACTTTTTCCAAATACACACAGATAGATGTTAACAAATTGTTGAATCAGAGTTTTGAATCAACTCATGACACAGAAATGAATCATACAGAACTCTAACAACATTCCACAAATAAAGCTTATATTTGAAAGACGTGACACTAAGGCGGCGCAAAACTATTAAACAGCTAATTAAAATCCTCACAATGTATCTTTATTTTTAAATCACCACAAGATATTCAATATAGTCACCCATCCCTACTACGGAGAGAGAACACAGGCAGAGAAGCGCTCAAGGACAACAACAGTCTCACTTTACACAAACACACCTAACGTGGAGATACAGATGCATAACAGCGCTGCTCCATTTCAAAGCTGTGTAGATGTAGTATAAGACAGTAGACGATCAAAGACAACAACAGTGATAAAAGAAAGCAAAAGGAGAACGTGAGGTTGCAGCACTCACCGGTGAGAACGGCTTTCGCGGACGGGTCAGCCAGGTCCAGGGCAGACTTGCCGTCGGTGTTGCGGATGTTGGGATCGGCGCCGTGCTGGAGCAGAACTGTGCAGGGGAAACACAAGCAGTATCGTAACTCAGGCAGGCAGAGGCTGCTGCTGGGGCCGTTCGCGCCGCTAACTGGGAGCGCTTGCCTCGGCATGGTGCAGACATAAACACACATCGCGCACCAGCGCGCCAGGAGCAGCAGCGAAAACAGCCCGCACGGAAAAACACACACTGCAGTGAGACGGGGGAAAAAAGCCCATGTTACTGAGAGAGAGTCCGACTCTGGGCATGTGACGGGAACTCGGCGATGAGAGTGGAATATCAAAGCATGTCTTCCGATCCTCTCCACGGCCCCCTGAGAGAAAGGAACAGAGATGGAGACAGCCGAGAGCTGGCGCTCCGCTACTGAGACCCAAGTAACGCAGAGCACCTAGAGCGAGCAGCGTCTATCAACTGTCTCCAATCCTCCCCTCTCTCTCTCTGTACAACAACGTACGCGTGTACACAGGCTAACGTACGTGTCCCCTCCCTCTACCCACCCTGTCTACTTCGCTACCCTCCTCAGTAACACTTCCACACATCTCTCGCTCACTACAATTCATCACAGATCTGTGACATCAGAAACGAATTACAAAGAATCCTATTAAAAATGATCATTTCCATGCTTCAAATCATCGGGAACATCCAAGAGCTTGTGCAAAACTACATGGATTCAAAATCAACTAGTTGACTTATACATCTTTTGGAAGATTTTTGGTTCACCTTTATTTTTGCAGTGACCAATTCAGTGTACAAGGAGGCACAATACTCATTTTTGTATTTGTAGAGATCATCAAACCCGTATGATTTTCTTCTGTTATTTTCTTCTGTTTTTGGTAACCACTGAGTTTAACTGTACTGTACTGTAAAAAGAAAAAAAAAAACACACTACATGAGTAATATTTCTAAAAATATCTTTATGTTCCACAGAAGAAATAAAATCATACAGGTTTGTGTGACATGAGGATGTGTAAATGAAGACTGAAGAATTGTTTTTATTTTTGCTATTTAAAGTACCGTTGCTAAATTTATAAGAGCTTAAATGAAATAATATAGCATATTGTAAATAAATAAATACGTAAATAAAATAATAATAAATAAAAATAGTTGACCTCACTAATTGACATCTTGGTTGTTGTACAGTTCGTCAACCATCATGGCTCACGTTCTTTGAAGAAATGATGCTAAAGAACTGCATTACAGAACTGCTGTAAAATAAAATAAAAATAAATTAAATAATAAATTATTAAAAACAAATCTAGAAATAAAAAAAACTATGTAAACTAGCAAAAAAAAATTTTTTTAATTCAGCAAGGGAGCATTAAATTGAAATTTACAATTTAAAAATAACAATTACTATACATACAAATATATATACACACATATACACACACACACACATATATATATATATATATATATACATACACACACACACACACACACACACACACACACACATATGCATATATATATATATATATATATATATATACACACACATATATATATACATATATATTCATATATATATATTCCTACTTAGAAAAAAAAACACTACATGAGTAATATTTCTAAAAATATCTTTATGCTCCACAGAAGAAATAAATTTATACAGGTTCGAGCAACTTGAGGATGTGTTAATGAAGAAAAAATGTATTACTTTTTTTTTTTTTGCCATTTAAAGCACCACTGCTAAATTTACAAGCACATAAATGAAATAATATTACATATTGTAAATAAACAGATGCATAAATAAAAATAGTTGACCTCACTAATTGACATCTTGGTTGTTGTACAGTTCGTCAACCATCATGGCTCATGTTCTCTGAAGAAATAATGATGATAAAGAACTGCATGCTAATTACAGCACTGCCACAAAAAATAAAATAAAATAAAATAAAAACATTTAAAACAAAGAAAAAAAATAAAAATAGAAATAAAAAGTATTTTTTTTTAATTCAGCCCTCATATTTTAGTGCCACAAATATATTAAGCAGCACAACTGTTTTCAATAGTGATAATAACAAATACATTTCTTATTTTATATATATATATATATATATATATATATATATATATATCCACAAATTAATAATATTAAGCAGCACAACTGTTTTCAATAGTGATAATAATAAGAAATGTTTATTATACAGCAAATCGGTATATTAAAGCATTGTAATGGCTTCTGAAATTTCAGCTTTGCCATCACAGAAATAAATCACATTTTAAAATGTATTAAAATAGAAAAGTGTTATTTTAATAATTATAAGTTGTAATAATATTTCACAATAGTACAGTTTTCACAGTATTTTTGATCAAATAAATGTAGACTTGGTGAGCTTAAGAGACTTCTTTCAAAACCATTTTAAAAAAAGTTATACTGAAACTTTTGCATGATAAATATCAAGTAGAGACTGGCTAATACAACAAGCATAAGCTTTTCAAAAAAAAGCTGTTCTGAAAACACTGGTGTTAAATCTTTAAAAGCTTGCAAAAAAAACAAGTGTTTTGTTTGAATTTGTTTGTGAATCCTGGCAAAGAAGCTAAAAAAGGAGAGCAATCTTGCGCTGCGCGAGTATGATTGTGATGCTACTGCTATGCCGGTGACTCATAGGTCATCCATTTCTCATCAGAAAAACACAGTTTTGACAAGCATTAAACCCGTGTGAAATACACCACTGCATCAAGGGACGACTCGGGGTTTGATGCGAAAAAACACGGGCTGAAGAAAACGGTTTAGCTAAGTGGGAAGAAACAGCTACCATCAGCCCTCTCAGTCAAATTAATATGCACTAAAGGCCCCACAGAGAGTACATTTGCATACACTGGTGTCATGAAAGCACTTGAGCGGTGGGCTGCCGTGGGGCGGGTGGGCACAGAGGGTTGGAAGTGTTGGAAGCATGACGGCGATGGGGTGATTAAAATTCGTTGGCGTGCTTATGACAGCTCGCCTATCCATCAGGCGACAGGCATCGAGGGGACTTTGTCGTAACCTCCGCGCTCCAGGCGGTCCCCCACCCTACGAGATGCATCTACGTTGTCTGCATGCTTACACATACTGGAGTGTCAATGAAACAATTCTGATTTGTTTGCCTGGAAGTATTAGTTTATTCAAAAATACATTGCATTTGGTTAAATAAAGTCATTATCTTTTTCTTTGTGCACAAAAAGTATTCTTGTAGATTTGTAATATTAGTTGAACAACTGATGTCTCATGGACTATTTTACTGATGTCCTTACTACCTTTCTGGGCCTTGAACGTGTCAGTTGCATTGCTGTCTATACAGGGTCAGAAAGCGCTTGGATTTCAAAGAATATCTTAATTTGTGTTCCGAAGATCAACAATGGTCTTACGGATTTGAAACGACATGAGGGCGAGTAATTCATGACAAATTTTTTCATTTTTGGGCGAACTATCCCTTTAACACCATTCTGTGCCAGCCCAAAATTCAGTGTAAAAGACACAATGCTGCATCAAAGCCAGACTAAATTATGCCTTCTCAGACCCACCTCAGCCTAGTATCAAAGTTCATGTCATACTTGCTGTGTTAAGCCATCAAAATGCAGTATGAATTTGGCATATGTATCCTAAAATATCAGATAATTTGACTTTATGCCTCAAAAATGTATTGATATTTTTGAAATAATAGTTTCAATAGAAAAAATAAATAAATAAATAAATTTCAACCTTAATTTTTTTTCATGTTTTAATATTTAAGGTTTGTATACTAATTTATTCAACATGTGAAAATATTCTATTACTTTTTACATGGCCATCACACCACTTTTCTTTTTTTTTAAGTTAGCAGACTTTAAATTTAACCAAAAATTTTTGGCTGAAAATGCGATTTTCAGTATTTAGCCGAAAGTGAAAAATCAGCCAAAAATATGAGCCAAAAATTCAATTAAATCTGATTCTGTTGCTTAGAACAGAATAAAACTATTATATTTATATTTACTATTAACATTTTCTGTCCAATTTTATTACAAAACAAGTATGGTTATTTTATTGGCTTGTATTTTTTTTAAATTCAGTATCATTAAAACTATTGAGATTAATTAAAAAAAATTAATAAGTCTTAAAAAAAATTATTGTATATTTTAATATAATAATAAATAATTAATCAAAACCATTTAAAAAAATAAAGAAAGAAACAAACAACTAAAAAAATCTTGGTTGTTGTACAGTTTATTAACTATTATGGCTCATCTCTGAAAGAAAAAAATGATGCTAAAACTGCATGCTAATTACAGCACTGCCACAAAAAAAATACAAAAATAAATAAATAAATGTAACTTAAATCTAGAAAATAAGACACATCTACTTAAAGTATAAAAAATAAAGTAGTTTTCTTTTTAAGAATCTTTTTAAGTTCATTTTTTTATTTTTCAATTAAATTGATCGAAAATTACAATAAAGACATAATAATTATACATAAGATTTCTATTACAAATAAATGCTGTTCTATTCAAAGATTTCTGAAAAACACATTATATTTATTTTATATCCACAAATATATTAAAGCATTGTGTGACACTCAAGACTTGAGTAATGGTTGCTGAAAATTTTCCTTTGCCATCACAGAAATAAACTACATTTTAAAGGGGTCATCGGATTCCCATTTTCCACAAGTTGATATGATTCTTTAGGGTCTTAATGAAAAGTCTATAATATACTTTGGTTAAAAATTCTCAAAGGTAGTGTAAAACAACACCCTTTTTACCGTGTCAAAATGAGCTCTGCAAAAAACAAACCATTCTGAGGCGAATGTTCCTTTAAATGCAAATGAGCTCTGCTCGCCCCGCCCCTCTATTCTTTCTGTGGAGTGATGAGCCTGTTTTCTTTAGCCACATTTAGCACGTTGGGCCACGAAACTAGCATGTTATTAGGAAAGGTGACTGCAGAGATTCATGAAAAAAACCTTATACTCACTTCTACTTCTCAGATGTTGGGAGTAAATAACGACCACTATGTTCATTATTACATTCAGCAACACAACACCTCAATCTCTCAATCTGAGATATTCTTATCTACCTTACATCCCTGCTCCGGCATTGGAACAGTGGAGGTCGGACTGTTACAGCTATTGTAGGACAAGTCTGAGGTAAGACGCTCATGTCAACCAACTATGGTGGAAGTGGCCGTTTTAAAAAGATGATACATGTAATTTAAACAGACTGTTTACATTTTTATTAGACCATTTTCTTTCTTTTTCATAGACAACCTTATTTGTCATTGACCCTGGAAGATGTTTTTCAAACATTATGATTAAGACAAGAAAACTCACATTTATTCAACATCTGTGAACAATGTTTTTACTTTTTAAACAGCCGTTACACCATATTTCAGTCAACAAACTGAAAATGAAAAGTGTAGTTTTTCAAAACCATATAAAACAAAGCACATTCATAGAATGTGGTACGTTTTAAACTACATTTATAATAGATTTCTTTTGTTCCATTTCTTATGTACAATCTTATGTCACTGACCCTGAAATAAACATGCAAAAATATGTGCTCAGAATACAAACGAAAAACCCAGAACCGACAACATTAAAACAGGTGCCGAGACCTACAGTTGGTCATAAGGACCTTCTGAATAAACAACGGCTGCCGCGTGTGCAGTAATTGGTGGTTGGAGTGTGATCAGCAGAGTAAGGTAATTACGACTGAACACTGAGAGGGCCGATTAACTGAGAGCTTCAGAGAGAACATGGGTGCTTGGGTTAATGCATAACCATGTACAAATCCCTGCTGTTCTAACAGCATTAACAGCATTCATAGAGTCTCACATACACACATATATCAGACGCAGCCATCTCTGCAAGCTGCCGTTCATTAAATTTCTCGACATACTTAGACAACGGTGAAAATGGCCATTAGTGCCAAGTGAAATCATTAGCAATTTGATAAACCCAGAAGGGAATGGAAGAAATGACTAGCAGGGCTTGCAAACACACACGCACGGGCACATACACATATTATCCGGGACGTTTGTGATTAATCGATTTATTGATTGTTAATTTCATCCCTAGCATTCGCAATAACGGTTAGCCGTATTGGAAAATAAGAGTGGATGGTTACAGCTCAAGGCTACGAAAGTGGGGAGATCAAACTTGTTCATCCGGTTAAGAAGAGCCAGGAGCGAGGCGGAGGAGGCAGAAATAAAAATTAAAACATGCTGTCACCACTATCGTCATCCATCTTTGAGGCAAGGAATGACGGCACGACCTCTAATTTCAAAAAGCCCCCCTGCTGCTTTGGGCTGATGGGCACAAAAATTAATGAGTGGAGGCCACCAGCAATCCTAATTAGCAGAGGGGATGCTAATTATTTATTCATTATGAACAAAGGGCAAAGGTGACAACACTTGTTGGGTGCCAAAAGGATGAAGAGGGGAAAAGGCTTCTAAAGGGAAAAAATAGCCAAGTGCTGTTTATTTTTTACACACACATCCCCTGATGTTCATAGGTTTGGGAGACGTTTATTTAGCGAGGATGCGCTAAATTAATCAAAAGCAGAGCTGCACAATTAATCGTTAAAAGATTGCGATCTTGATTTAAAACACCCACGCATTCTTATTTCTAAATGTCAACGATTAAACCTTTGTTTAATCATATTAAAGTCACATCAGAAAAATTCGAATCTGTGTTTGGTGCGCCGAATCATTCATATTATCACAGAAGTACTGGGATAAAGGCTTATAGTTCACATATAAACACTGATGACTATTGTGGCGATTAAAATGGAGCAAATCATGTTTTGAAAGTATTTTCGCTTCAAATAACATTTGTTGATTACAATGTTGACAAGTGATGTTAAAAAATTGAATCATTCATTTAAGTGTTTTATTCAAAGACACTGATTCTTTCAGTAATGGAACAAGTGAAGTATTTATGAGTGAGTCATTGAATTACTCAAACATTTTTTTAAAATTTCATTCAAATTAATTAAACATTTTTTAATAGAATGAGGCAACTGACCCCTCACTGGGAGTTTAACTGACAAGCGATCTGGTCAATCAAAATGCCAAATCTGCCATTTCAGTTCGACAAACAGATCAGACAGGAGAGCAGATTAACATTGTTGTACTTGAACTTTAAAAAAATGGCGTGGATTGATGTCTTTCTGCGTTTCAAACAACATACCTTATGATGTTCATTCAAGTTTATTTTGTCCTATAACTAGTAAAGAGGAAGAAATGTTCAGTTCACGTGCCGCTTAAACTGATCTGTCACAACACATTAACTCACTGGGGTCGACGGTCACGCCGGCGTGACCAGCTCACATTTTTTAAAAATACTCTGTCGATTTTGGTCACACAAATAAGTGTTATACATCATTAGAAACCATTAAGTGTATACTTTTACTTGTGCACACTCACAATAAAAACTGAACTGTGTGCTTCTTTAAATTAAAGAAAATAAACAGGGTGCTTTCTCAGTCTTTTAGAAATGCGTCAATAAAATGAACTTAACCTCAGTGAATACTTGGCACACAGACAAGAGAGATACATCTATAGAAAGATTGATATCTCTACTTTTAAATAAATCAAGTCTTATCAAAAACAAATATTCTGTGCTAAAGTAATCCATATGAAACCAACGTGATGCATAGTTTTGCCCTCAGAGCGAATTATTTTTAATGTGATCACGCCCACGAGCTGCTTTTGCTTTTGATATGATAAATAGCCACGTGTGAGGCGCAGCATGTTAGCGCCCACATCATCCTTAAAAAAAGCTTGACGATTCATCAAGTTCATCTTAGCTACTGTTCATTTCTGGAAGAAGACACACTGAGAGGAATAGCAGAATTTACCTTCAGAAAAAGAAGACACGCTGAGAAGAATAACACAGAATTCACCTCAGATGAAGAACACAACGCGACGCGTGGCTGATCCTGAGGAAGAGATCAGTCTGATGAGTAAGTAATGTTTCTTTTTTGCATTAGTTAACGTGTTATTTTGACATAAGCTTAAACACATTTACTAGCTTGGTTTTTCCTAAACTATGATTCCTGGCTAAAATGTTTGAAATTGAGTGAAACAGTTTGAAAATGATAGGTAGTTCATTGTATCTAAATTTCTTATGACGCAATGAAGTTTTAATGTTCTATATAATATAAAACAAAATACGATATAAAAGTAATATGAGCGTAGGGCTGCACGATTAATCGCACGATGTTGTGAGGCGCGTTTAGTCAATGAAGCCGGTACGTTGATTAGTAGTAAAGCTCCATCACGTGCGTTCAGCTGGAGCGGCAAGTAATACACAGAGCCGTAAAGCACTGACAAGCTACGCCAAATCGCGCACAAAATCGAATTTGATTTTTAGCGTGATTTTGGCGTAGCTTGTCAGTGATGTGAACGCACGTGATGGAGCTTTACTACTAATCAACGTACCGGCTTCATTGACTAAACGCGCCTCACAACATCGTGCGATTAAACGTGCAGCCCTATATGAGCGTACACTGTAACATGATGAACGCTACGAGTATAAGAATGTCTAGATCATGTTTATTATTAATACTCTGTTCCCAAATACAGTTTTATAAGGTGCTAAATGATAATTTGTTTCTCAGATATAAAACGTCCTTTTTACATAGTAAAAAGTATCTTTGACTACAAGATCATTATATACAGATTCTTCTGATATTAACATGCTCAGAGATGTTTTTTGTTTTTTAGTGATCTGATACCTGCACCGCACATGAATCTTGCTGATTTTTACTGCTGATTTTACTTTTGTTCTGAGAGCGCTGTACCAACATCAGATGTTATTTTTCACTGATTTTCTATAGTAAAATAAGCTCTGTGACTATGTTTTTTTTATCTTGAATCCATGGAATGAAACAGCAAACACTTAAATATCAGGTACGGTTTACTAGTTTCACTTGCTGAACAGGAATGACACAAGGTCTGTTCACATCTCTGTGGTTAAGTTAGTGAGTACAATAATAATCTTTGACCATTATTATGTATGTTTTGATTATATTGTGTCGTAAATAAAATACAAATGACCAAAACTCACCCCATTATCTTACTCTCCTCACATTCTTTGTTACCTGGCTAATAGTGACAGTCACACTGATGGGCCATTAGGGGACTGCCTTTTGTCTCTCAGGTGTGAATCACTAAATATTCATGGCCATTATTCCTCCCTCGCATACGGCTTTCTATCACAAAATATGTCTTAGAAAATTTACATCAATATATTGTTTTCTGTGAAAGAGTAAGCATGATCATTTTCACATCATTCTAGCCTACAAGAGTGATTGCAAGCAAAGGACATTGTCCTTTGGCCTGTCCAATTACCTGGGCCGATATTAAGCATTTTTATGGTTATCGGCCTTTATAGGTTATCAGTATTAAGCATTTTTATGATTATTGCAATTTATTGTTTGAATTTCGTACAAAAAGACAACATTTGAAAGCTGAGACTTTGTTTCATACTAGAGTTCAACTGCCTATCGGCCTGAACGATCATCCGTGCCGATATTAAGCATTTTTATGGTCATCGGCCTTTATAGGTTATCAGTATTAAGCATTGTTATGATTACCACAATTTATTGTTTGAATTTCATACAAAAAGACAACATTTGAAAGCTGAGACTTTGTTTCATACTAGGGGTCGACCAATTATCGGCCTGGCTGACTATCTGTGCCAAAATTAATAATTTTTATAGTTATCATAGGGCTGGGCAATTTTTCCAGATTGTATAGATTAATTTGAATTTAATGTTTTGGTCACAATTTTATTTTTTAGAAATCGAGGAATGAGAGTGCCATGGCTTGTCGGACGCAGCAACAGTAACGAAATGGGGCTTGCGAAGGGTCATTTAATATTTTGTCACAGCCTCTAGTAAATTACATGTTATTTTGCTTAGGTCAGAATCGTGATCTCTATTTGAAACATAAAGAGTATATGTTAAATGCTATTTCCTCAAACTTTCTATTCAAAGCTGGATCACGATTTCCATAAAAATGTTAAGTGGCACAGCTTTTTTCAACTTTAATAATAAGGAATGTTTCTTGAGCACCAAATTAGCATATTAAAATGATTTCTGAAGGATTATGTCACACTGAAGACTTGAAGTAATGACTGCTGAAAATTACCTTTGCCATCTCAGGAATAAACTGTGTTTTATATTTATGTATTACTTTTAAAATGGTATTTTTAAAATAAAACATTACTTATTTTAAATCATAAAATTTCACAATATTACTGTTATTCCTGTATTTAATTTTTTAACAAAATGCAGCTTTTCCCACCCAAACTTTTGAACAGTAGTGTGTAAATGTATGTTTGTACATAAAAATTGGCGTTCATGCACAAAATGTTGAACAAATGGTGACGTGTGGCCAAAATGTCTGCCCAGTGGGGGTTTACTTTTTTTTTAAATTAATCAATAAATAAAAAATAAATTAAAAAGCAAATTAAAACACATTCCACTGTTTATACAGATTATAACCAAATCCAAAAGTGTCCATACATTCTATCTGAACGTAAACACACCTTCTGGTTAAGGCATGTCCAAACATCCTGGTGAATGTTTCTTTTGGTCTTTTATTTACTGGCTCTATCAAAACCCAACCAAGCCTGAGGATTAAGAACAATTAGGGCGTCAACCAGAGATGACGGCAACAATCGAGACATTGAACAGAGGTTGCCTAGTACGCATTACAGCAATGGGCAACAACAAAAAACAAGCCAACTGCTTTACCCGCATCAGCATACATCTACAATTTGAACCAACTTTCCTCTAAGGCCTATCTTGCAGAATGATCAATACTGAATCAGAAATATCTCAAGGACAGAAGTTTTATTTCCAGCCTGAAGTATAAAAATGGGAGGTCTACTTGTACATGGAATGACTCAGCCTGTCTAAAGCTCTCCAAAATAATTTTTCTGATGAACAAGCGCAAAGATAAAAGCCAGGGAACATCTATTTCAATCTTTTCAGATGAAGAGATGTGAAATTACATACGTGTCCTCAGGCCTCTGAATTCTCCCTAAGATTGTGCAGATAATTCTTATCTCAAAGTTTTTAAATTGGAAATTTTCTCCCATTTAATTGGATTATGCTAAAAATGTAGCAAGTGGCACTCTGGATAAGATTGCTATGAGCAGAAGTGTGCTTTTTGAACAAATTAAAAAAAAAAAAAACACAATCCCAATACAATTTAAAACACCCTTTTTATTTCAGAAACAAACTCAGACACAAATCCGCAACCTAATTACGTAAAACACAGACTGGGAAACACATCAAGCAGATTATTTCATGATCTCCCCATTGTGATGCAGGAAACAGAAGCCCGAAATGTTGAACGACATTCCATTGCCACATTATTGGCCCTCTTCACCCCTCAGATGCAATGTTAAATTTCTCATGAATACCAAGCAGTAAAGATCTGATTAATGACTGAGGGCTGTGTAATAGTGTCAGTCACCGCAGCTAATCAAGAAGAATGCCACATGATTAACCCTTATTGAGAACTGTTCCTCAGGCAAAACACAGGAAAAATTAAAGCCATACATCTTCAGAATTCACTAAGACGAGATTGTACCATTCGTCTCCTCCATCTACAAAGCTGACACGTTCCCTATCCCAATCCAAACCAATACTCTCAACTCGAGAAACAACTTTTCAGATGATGTAGCGTTGTTATCAATGTAGAAGAGACAGAAAAATAGGGACTTACCAATGCACACATCAATTTTTCCTTTAATGGCAGCTTCATGGAGCGGAGTGTAATTCCAGTTGTCTCTGGCATTGGGATCGGCTCCTTGACAAAGCAACAAGCTGACCACCTCGGCGTGACCAAAGGAACAGGCGTTGTGCAGCGGGATCAAACCTCCATCGTCTCGTGCGTGCACATTCGCCCCCGTCTGCAGGAGATGTTCCACAACATCTTTCCTTCCAAAACCTGCAGAACAGACATATCAGCTTTCATCTCTACAAAGTTTACAACGTGCATATCAGTCATGCTTACCAAAAAAAAAATCATTTACACTTGTGCTGCTGTTCTTCCACTGAATGTCAAATCTTATCTATGATTTTAGTCATGATACAAGAACCTGTTTCAACAGAAAACTACTTTATTTTGGTTCGTACTGTTGGATATGAAGAAGACGGAAATAAACTGGTTTCCCACAAGAGACCACAAAGACGATTAATAAGTGTACAATGATCATTCAATCATTTTATTGATATAACATATGTATTATACGCATCTTATAGAGATGCTTTAAATTCCCTTCAATGACATGCTTATCCCAACAAATAATTTATTTGTGTTAATACGTTTCAGAAATAACTCTATTTAAGTCCTGGTGTAACTAAATCCCCCTATGAAATGGCTTGGCAAGTGCAGTTTTCCTTTCTGTGTCGACATATTTCCTACTGCAACAGGAAGTTGGGGCGGGACATATGTGTCTCCTTTATTTGTTTTAAAACTGCCTCTAAATATCCATGATTTCATTTTGATATCTTCAAAGAAGATATCCAGCCATTTGTAATTTTAAGATGCTTTAAAAAATCATTTTGCAACGATTGCATTTACAAAGAGCAATTTCTCATTAAACGTAAAATGAAGAATAAACACATATTTTAGTAATTTGGAAAACATAGTTCTTAACCTCATTCATAGTTCCAGGTTAACCATTACTTTGGAAAAACTAAACAATGTTTATATAATATTGTGACCCAAAATAAACTACCTTAATATTTTTTCTTCAGCACCAAACACAATATTTATTAAATTATGTTTTGTATTAAGTGTTTTGACAGCTCTGGAGGAACACGAGTAACACGCGATGGTCCTGTTTCAGTTTATCATACATTCATGTGAATCAAAGTAAACACTAATTTTGGACATTCGAGAACAAATTGTAACGTTGACACGATGTTTATTACTTTAATCGATCATCTCCCAGTGCACAGCGGTTCATTCAGTCAGTATGTTGAACTTTATTCACTTTCGGCAGCGCATCAAACTAAAACAAACACGAGCAGACCGATATAGCTCACGGAGTGGTTAACTTTCTACTAGATGTTGCATGATTGTCCTGTTGGCCAACTTGGCCAAACTCTACTTTATTCCCCTTATCACCGTTTCCTTTAAACCCCTCGAGCCCCATTTTACTATTTATTTTGCGACCCAAACCGTCTGCCTGGCTGCTTTCCAGGTCGAGATTGCTCGCAAACATTTCTATATTTGTATTTACCTGCAGCGAAGTGAAGCGGGGTGGACTTTCGCCCGGCCATGTCCTTTGCGTTTACATTGACCGAATCCACCAGCCTCTTCACCCGAGAGACGTCCCCATTTCTGCAGGCCTCAAACAGCTCCCTGAAAGCCCCACTCGTCCCGCAGACGCTGCCTCCAGGACTGGCACTACCGGAGTCGGGAGTGGAGCCCGCACTACTGCCCCCGCCGGTGGTAGACGAGCTAGTGCTGCTCGAGCTGGAGCTGCTGCTGCTGGTGCTGAGGAGCGGAGCGGAGATTTCAGCAGTGATCTCCGGATCCACGATGCTTTCCGGCTCCCCACCAGCCGCGGAGCCGCCGGTGTCTGTGGGTGATTCTGGAGGTGTGAGGGAACTGGGGTCGGGTCTTGGTGGGGAGGATAAGTTTTGTTGTTGTTGCTGCTGGGAAGTGCGACGAGACGTCGCCATTTTCGCACTCAAATCCCCCTCTGGCAGCGAAAACAGTCGGGGAGAACTTCCGGGAAGTGTCAGAGTAAAACTTCCGCTTGCAAATGACCAAAACGGACAAATAATATTTTTTGCTACCGCTGTCTTATTACCATGGTTACCACAGTTTTCGCCAAC
Organism: Labeo catla; assembly: GCA_012976165.1. Lineage (NCBI taxonomy): Eukaryota > Metazoa > Chordata > Actinopteri > Cypriniformes > Cyprinidae > Labeo > Labeo catla. The sequence continues at coordinate 52,678 of VONZ01000577.1, read as the reverse complement.
AAAAATAGGGGAGGCTTGGTATTATCCAAAAAAACAAACAAAAAAACATTAAATTAAATATTCAGACGGAAATGTACTGTTCTGGATATAATTAAGATAAATTATAAACAAAACTCTGCAAAGTGTTGTGCAAGGAAATATGCCTAAATGTTAAAGCCAACAATAATATGAAATCAAAATAAAATACTTTCCTCACGATTTGGTCAGGTATCTAGATGCGCGGCCATACTAGTTATACTCGGATGTAAACAACAGCATGGATTGCACAGTTAATGTACTACTGAATACATTGTTCTGCTAATTTATGCTATCTAAACCATGGACAAAATGTGTGGAAGCTGCTAAATCATCAGAAAAGGTCTTAATAAGCAGGAAAGGGCGCAATAGTTTTACAAACTAAAGTTAAAAGGTGGTAAAGATACGTACGAGCAGTATTAATTAAGATATTAGCATAATATTTCACCTACCTGACTGGAAATAATAAGAAAAGACAGAAATGTTGTGAAGATTCTTGCCCTGGAAATCCTGGTTGAGTTTGGCCAAACGCCTTTTGTTGCCAGATAGCTTTTTGCACTCTTCTCCTTGATTTGTTATAACTTTTGGCAGTCTATAGTACTCCAAATGTTTTTCCTGGTCTGACTGATTAGTACAGACCAAAACATGATAATAATTGATTATTTTCTGCAGTAATAATCAGCAAAATACGCAATCTTTCGGTTCAGTGACATTGTTTACGCTCAGTGCCGCCAATATGCCGGCGTCATGAAAACATTCTATTAATAAACATTCTATTGTTGATGGTTTATTCCTGTTGAAGAAAACATTAAGTGCCTAAATCCCTCTAAAACCAGCTGATCAAGCTTTTTTTTTCTTTTTTCTGGGATCAGTGCGTAAACAGTGTATTTGTGAAATAACATCTGTGATTCACAAAAAGAAAATTGAAAGACTCCAATAGTTGTATGATCCGTCAAGCACGTAAACTGTTTATTTTTGCTTACAATATCAAATCCAAAGTCACGGCTCAAAGTTTGTCTTGGATGTATAGGCAGCTGTTTATAAAAAAACCTTGTTACTCATTTCCTTGACCCTTATTGGGCAACTCAACCATCACTGATCCAATATTGACAAAACAAAACAGCAGATTCCCCCCATAACCATCCGTTTTAACTGTAGCTAGATATGAGGCTAGTGAAAGTGATGATGACCTTCTGGGATCAGAGTTCTTTTCCTCAGCTGTTTGGAAATATTCAGTTGCCAAGCTGGAACGCTAGCCCAGGATGAACGTTTGCCATTTCTGTGATTAAGTAACTAAGGTTCAGTTTGTTTGATTCCTGTTACATAATGACAATGTTTGCGTGAGAATTACGGAACTCTTATCACACAGACAGTCCAACGTTACTGTTTACAAAGCTGTTTGATTTTTCTCTTCACGTTCTAAACTGCCAAAGGATATTCGGAATCCCAAAAGACCAAATTAAAAATCTAAAATTCAAAATATAATTTAAAAATGAAAATAATCATCAAGTTTAAGACACTGGCATCCAAATATGTATTTGTGATTGGCAGTAAAGTGTCTCAACTTGCACTGCTAGGTCACATAATAATGTCAACATGACGAATGTAGCCTATCCGAATTGCATTCATACTACACATATTCATAGAACATGCCTTTTTAACAGTCCTAAACTATTTACCTCAGAGAATATGTGATTTCGAACACTGCCATTTTTGAAATTCATGCTTTTCAGTTAATGTATTTAAAATTGTTTTAAATACGTGCAGGAATGAATCATGTGCTCTGGAAGTTCTACAACTGCTCCATTTCTATCTACCTAATGAGTTTTGTCACCCTGCTCTGTCAGTCACAAAGGTTCATGAACAACCCCCTGCAGCCCCTATACAAATACTGATGTGCCTTTATGCATAGGTGTCATATCAGCTGTCAGTTATGCGTCCAGTGCTGTAAACATGGCTGAAAATACTTTTCCAAGGACAATACTTCCAATTACTGTTACTCAAACTAGTGTCAGTATGTTTTTGTCGGAAAGAAATAAAGATATTAAGGTGCATAATTACACATCATTAAAACTTCAACATAAATACATTTTATTTCAGACTTTGTGTATTTATGGACCTTTGCCTTATTCATAAATGATCTAACATATTGCACAAAAATGACCTCCATTTGACCTCTTTTTGTCACCTTTATGTACAGTTGTCCTATCTATTGATTCGAAATGAGCAAGCCTGAACAGCTGTTCTCCTGTTAACCTTCTGCCTCTTTTAGTTCAGTATTTCACAACCCATGTGCTTAAAACAGCTTCTCCTATTCTACTGACTGTGGCTGTTTTTTGGCCCTATAATGTTACAATGTTGGGTTTCCTGTATCTGGAATTATCTATGGATTTTCCGCACCATCTGTGCATCAGTTGTGGGAGCACTAGGATGAGGTATACCGCAGTATCCCAATGTCTCCACGCTGAAACGGAAACGGAATATAATTCTGCCTATTTCAAAACTCAAGCTACTTTTAGTATCTTGTACATTTCTGCTAGATTGAACACTAAGAAATAATAGTCTTATTATTTAGTCTTATTATACTATAAAGTAAAATGTATACATTAAGATATTGTTGAAAAAGTATAAATTGTTGAATAAAAAGATTTTAGCCTGAAAAGTAGAGATAAACAGATAAAAAAATCACTTATTAAGTTCCTTAAATATCAGCCACTTCTCCTTTTCCAATTTGAGATGTAAAGTGAATGAAGTTCCTCTAATTGACTGCATATCCCAAACCACAAAGTGATTTGTAATTAAATATTATTGAAGAGATGCATTAAGATGCATTAACAAATAGCAAAGAGACTGATAGCTGAGCTTTTGCAATACATTCTAGAGACCTAGTCTCAGTTGACTGGACTAAACGATTATTATACACATTATCAAAATTCCATATTTACCGTATTTACCTTATTTATTCTTCTAAATTGTCTAAATAGATTTGGATGCCATGCACAGTGATGTTAATAGGAGGTCGGATATTAGATTAATTACTGTCACTGCAATTTTCTGAGCTAAATTATGCCAGATTCTGTACATGATTCAGATTCTTTCTAGCCTTTGCATGCTGCTTTGAATTCATTACATTTGACTGGCATGTTGGACACTCATTTCAGATTGATTTATGCTAGTGAGGGAAAGAAACTACTGAAGTTTCTGCCATGGGGAGAAAAAAATAAAGAAAAGGCCTTTTTTTTCTTTCTGGTACAGAATTAAAAATAAAAAAGCAATTGACACTTTTCACCTCACAATTATGACTTTTTCTGGCAACTGCAAGTTTATATCTCACAAGTCTGAGTTTTTATTGTGCAATTCTGACTTTTTTTGCAAGTTTGATGTTTTCTCACATCTCTAAGAAAATTCTGAGCTTACATCTCACAATTCTTACTTTTTCCTTTGAATTCTGAGTTTACATCTTGCACTTCTCACTTTTTTTCTTACAATTGCAAGTTTATATCTCACAATTCTGAGTTTATATTGTACAATTCTGATTATCCTCACAACTCTGAGAAAATTCAATTCTTACTTTTTTCCTCTGAATTCTGAGTTTACATCTTGTAATTCTGACCTTTTTCTCAAAATTCTGACCTTTTTCTCACAATTGCAAGTTTATATCTCACATTTCTGACTTTTCTTCTCGAAATTGTGTTTATATCTTGCAATTGAGTTTAAATCTTAATTCTGAGTTTATATTGTACAATTCTGACTTTTTTTCTCACAACTCTGAGAAAAGTCTAAGCTTACATCTCACAGTTCTTACTTTTTCGTCTGAATTCTGAGTTTATATCTCACATTTCTTCTGTGAGTTTTTCTCTCACAATTCCGAGTTTGTTTTTCTCACAACTGTGAGAAAAGTCTGAGCTTACATCTAACAATTCTTTTTTTTTCTCCTCAGAATTCTGAGTTTACATCTTGCAGTTCTGACGCTTTTCTAAAAATTCAGATTTTTCTCACAATTGCAAGTTTATATCTATCAATTCTGACCTTTCTTCTCAAAATTGTTTATATCTCACAATTCTGAGTTTATATCTCACATTTCTTAATTTATATTGTGCAATTCTGACTTTTTTCCTCAAAAGTCTTTTTTTATCACAGTTGCAAGTTTATATCTCACATTTCTTATCAGAATCCCAAGATTATATCTCACAATTCTTTTTTTTCCACAAGATTGTAAGTTCATATCTTGCAATTTTGAGTTTAAATTGAGTTTTTATTGTACAATTCTGACTTTTTTTCTCACAACTCTGAGAAAAGTCTGAGCTTACGTCTCACAATTCATACTTTTTTCCCTCTGAATTCCGAGTTTACATCTTGCAATTCTAACTTCTTTCACAATTGCAAGTTTATATCTCACATTTCTGACTTTTCTTCTCAAAATTGTGGTGATATCTTGCAATTGTGTTTAAATCTTAATTCTGAGATTATATTGTGCAATTCTGACTTTTTTCTCATGACTCTGAGAAAAGTCTGAGCTTACATCTCACAATTCTTACTTTTTTCCTCTGAATTCTGAGTTTACATCTCACAGTTCTGACTTTTTTTTTCTAACAATTGCAAGTTTGCATTTCCATTCTCAATGCTCATATTTTAACACAATAATCTCAGAATAACTAATGGACTGAACTGAAAAGTTATCTGCACTGGTCATAGAATATGAAAGCATGCAGAAGTTAGTGGGTTCATGTTTACAGGAGAAAAAGTGGTGGATATTTTTATAGCACAGTGGGGCCTCCAGACATGGCCTACTGACCCCCAGTCCTTGCAGTCACGTGACATGCCGTTGATCAGCATGGGGTGCATGCATGCCCCTGTAGCCTGCGATGATTGGTCCAAACAGGTAGTTCACGTGAACAAGAGCTGATAGTCGGCAAAAATGTAATTTCGGTGCCGGTGAAACTTAGAAGCTCACTCATGCCGCACACATATCAGCACGAGCGTATTACTTTTGTGAGCAGAAGCTGCTTTCACTAATACAAAACACTGGGCTTGGTGAAGAAGTTTGACCCAAATCAAATGCCGTAACACAGGTATGCATTAACTTAATTTCGCTCTTAATTTGCTTCTCTAGGTATCCATTTAAAGCGCACACGAAGAACTACCAATTCACGCACTGAGTTGATTCGTGTTCCAGCACGCAGGGAGTTTAATAAGGGAGGGAGGAAACTTCTCTGAAACACTGTCGTGCCCAGTGATACAAACTGATACAAACCAGGAAGAGCATGACGCAAAGCAACAGATGATATTAGGCTTAACGCGTTTTTAAAATATATGGAAAAGGAAAGCAATCTTGCATAGTACTGAGATCTAAAAATCAACTATTAAGACGGGAAGAGTTCATCAAAAACGAAGGTAGCAGCAATATGTTAAAGCGTGATGGTATGTTGGATCCGAGCGAAAGTTGCAACTGCAAATGAGCTCAGACAGGTGCGAAACCATTTGTTTCTAAACTTGATTGCCATTGCCTGTTATTTCAATGCATCATTTTCAAGTTTAAACTAAAGAAAAGTTTATCTACGTTTTAACTAAACAGACCGGAACAATGTTTCATTGTTCCTGACCGTATATGGATACAAGATAGTAGGTCAGATCTGGGAGTGTTGTGTTGCTTTTTGAGCATTTTGTAAACTTTCTGAAATTATATTCCCATATTTGAAGTTACTTTGAAACCAACTATGTAAATTGCTGTGAAACTACAAATAGTGCTGTTGTTACAACACCCTAACAGTGCATTGTACGCAACCACAATAGACGTTTGAAATAAGCAAGAAATTTGTGGTAATCACACAGTTTGCTTGCTGAAAATTAGTTAAATAGTTTAAAACTGAATGGAAATGTAGGAATCAAATACAGAAATACACAAAGCAGACTAACAAATCTAAAGCGTACAGTGTATGGGTTAGTAGTAATGCTCATACTTGTGGCAAATGTAAGCCTATACACCACAATCTATATGGGACCGATAGAACACTTTTATACACTTTTAAATAGTGTGACAGCCCTCCCCATTTCCTCAGCCTTGACATTTCTGGCTTGTGTGTGTTATTTGTCAAGTGTATTTTGTCTTGTAAGTCCTTCATATGTTTAAACAGTCTTACATCATCTACTGTCACCTCAGGAGGGTGCTGCTAATGTGTAATAATTTTTTATGTTACTCGTTTCTAACAGGTTAAACTGATGGCGTTAAAGCTCACCTCATATTCGGTTTGAAAAAAAACCTTTTGTTTAAAAAAAGCCTTTACTAGAAACCCTCAAATAATATCTCCTTAAACAATTAGGCTTTGTGTTGTAAATTTAATATTTTGAGTATTTTTATAAATAATGAACACTAGAGGGGGCTGAATATCTTCAAATGCTGCTCCACATGCCGCCTTATATCCCTTCTCCGGCCTCCAGCCAAGATAAACTAGTTTGACTTATTTGACCCACTTACTGCAATCTTTTGCATAATGTTTAATTATTTCACTAAGTCCTGCATGCTGTGCATGAAGTTTTAATCATTTCATACAGAGTTTATATTAGAGACTTCATGCTGTGCTATTTTGAAGTATAAGTGTGACATTTAAATTAGTCAGCCTTTCTCACTGACTGTATTAATGTAGTTATTAATACACATTTCTGTATTTTCAGTGCACACGGCTGCCGTCTCGACGAACCCACCATGCCGATCGAACTCGCCATGCCGCTTTATCTGTCAAGCGACGAGTTCTTAAACCCGAGGGCGTCTAAATTCAGCAGGCCCTTGCGGCCATGTCTACACCGGTGTCAAAATACCAAACTTAGTTTTAGCGCTCCCAGGGAGCAGTCAGAGTTCAATGGGGTCAGCGCACCCTTGACGATACCTGGCAAAGCCAAAAAACAAGTGTCTTTTGCTGATCACAAGGGCCTCGCCCTGACGATGGTGAAGATCTTTTCTGAATTTGATGATCCCATTGATGTCCCAACCAACATCGAGCAGTTTTTTAACTCTTCGCTGACTCTGTCAGAAGGGAAGGACAAGCTAACCCTCGACTTTGACCAGCCGTCTGCAGATTACCTAAAGTTCCGTCAACGTGTAGAGAGTGAGCACGTCTGCCTCGAGCACTGCATGCTTAAGGAAAAATCTATAGTAGGCACGATCAAAGTCAAAAACCTTTCGTTTGAAAAGTCCGTTAAGCTTCGCATCACGTTTGACACATGGAAGAGCCACACAGACATAGAATGCCAGTATGTAAAAGACACTTACACCGGCTCAAACCGCGACACCTTTTCGTTCGAAGCTAGTTTGCCTGATCAGGTGCCTCCACGTGAACGCATTGAGTTTGCCATTTGCTATGAGGTCAATGGCGTAACATTCTGGGACAACAACCAAGGACAGAATTACAGAATCGTTCAGTCAGCACTGAAAAAGAGTTCAAATGACTCTAACGGTGACCATCAGCGGTATGGTGTGAGTGACTGGGATGTTCATTTTGACCGTTATGGCAGCCCCAGATGCTCACATGGAATCTTTCCCAATTGGCCAAGCTATGCTGGATATGAAGACATTGGTCCATATTACTAAAAATATACTTTTGGGCAGTTTATCCTGCACACATATTCATCAGACATTGTGATAAATGAACAGCAACTTTGAGGTTGTTTTTTGGCCAAGGACTTGTTGAACTGAAAACCCATATGGACACTGAAGATATTTATCGTCAATAGTAATGGATTACATTGTGCAATAGTATGAGTTGTGTTTTTAAACATACTGTTCATGGTGCAATACGAATATAATTATGAGGGTAAATTTGTGTTTATTTTCCGTTGCCTGTCAAATGCATTAATGATAGTTTCTGTGCAGGGTTGTGTTAAAAGTTTAAAGGTTGATTTGGGGTTCGTATGGATTTGCGTGGACCTTTATAAAATAATACAGTGTGAATTAATGTAAGTGTAAATAAATCTGCAGGCCAGTATACTGAAGAATTTCTTTCCTGAGAATGAGAGATCGTCAGCACGGTTTTGGTTTGAAAAGCCTTGTTAAAAGCAAAGACGGAATCAGTGTTTATCCCAAAAAATGTGAGACCAGTGTTGGATTTATGTATGCAGATTCATATGTTTTTGTTCTTTCCCAAACAGCTCATTTTTAATGTAAAAACGATAAAGTATTTACATTTCTGTATTTCTGTATTTTAATTGACTATGACTGTTTCACTGTAATTGCACAACAGGATTATGATATTAATGATTTCAGTTAATGTGTGTTGTCATTTGTTCTAGGTAATGTATGCACTTTAATTGGTTGTTTAATTTCGTCACCCATTTTAAATTGCATTGTTTGAATGTAAATACACCTTTGTCAAAACCACTTTGTCAAATAGTTCTCTCGGTGGTATTGGGTATGTTCAATATTTGCATTTTAATGCAATGTTTTAAACGTTCATAGTCATTGAAAACTTCAAATAAAGTACTGGAGCAAACAAAATTTATCTGACTTAGTCACTCCATAGAAGTAGAAGAACAACACAAATTTGTGATAAGACGTTTGTCATGACCTGTCGAGTCGTGAAAACCTGTTTAAATGTACACATTATTTACGTTTAGATCCCTAAATAGACACCTTTCTGACTCTAGTTACGTATTTAGCATTACCAAGGCAAAATTGGGAAAAAATATTTCATTGTTGATGCTTGAAAAGAATGTTTTACACAAATTACACATTTACAGAAGGTCTTTTTGGAATTAGCTGAAGGATAATTACTTAATAACGAGTACATAAACAATATAACCATGAATAAACATATGTAAATAAATATGCGAATGCATGAATGAACGAAGGGGCTTTTATTTTACAATTGTTCAACCTTTCAATGACGACTTCCTGTAGACGTTGAAACTTCAGGGTTAGCGGCAGTTACTTGCCTCACGTTTAAGTAACTAGCGCATTAGAAGTTTAATTCATTGCAAACAGGCGCTAATTTTAAGTAAAATGCACAACAAAAGAAATTTGAGATATAGCGACAATAAGTTGTAGTTTTTCGTCAGGAGCGGATTAGGTAAAAGACACCGAGCACAGACGCGCGAAACCAGATGTTAGTGTTTCTAAATGAGCTAAATTGTCAAAACATATGGAGTCCCAGAAAAAGACCAGTCAACCTGAAAATAAGACTTCAAAGTCTGAGGAAGACGAGGAGGAGCAATGCTGTGGTAATGTGAGTGTCTAAACACTGACAATCTACTTTAAGTGACTGTCGGTAACCTTAATGTTTATGTGAGCCTTGTGTGATTTTTAGAAAGCCGACACGTATATGACAAATTGCAGAGAAATATGTATTGTTTAGTTGTTTTTAACTGTTATATAATTCTCCATAAATGTAAATCTGCTAAAAAATGTAGATTCGTTTGTTGTTTGTTCCAATGAATGTGAATGGGTGCCATCAGAATAAGAGTTTAAACTGCTGATTAAAAAATACCACAGTAATACACAAGGAATCCACATGACTCCAGTCCATCATTTAATGTCTTGTGGAAGCTGCCATCTTTAAGATGTTTTAACTTCAGGCTGTCGCTTCTGGCCAAAATACCAATTCCCAGTCCGTTATACAGTATTGCCTCCTCCAGTGTAAAAGTCCACTGACATATACAGGTCCTTTTCAAAAAATTAGCATATTGTGACAAAGTTCATTATTTTCTGTAATGTACTGATAAACATTAGACTTTCATATATTTTAGTTTCATTACACACAACTGAAGTAGTTTCAAGCCTTTTATTGTTTTAATATTGATGATTTTGGCATACAGCTCATGAAAACCCAAAATTCCTATCTCAAAAAATTAGCATATCATGAAAAGGTTCTCTAAACGAGTTATTAACCTAATCATCTGAATCAACTAATTAACTCTAAACACCTGCAAAAGATTCCTGAGGCTTTTAAAAACTCCCAGCCTGGTTCATTACTCAAAACCGCAATCATGGGTAAGACTGCCGACCTGACTGCTGTCCAGAAGGCCATCATTGACACCCTCAAGCAAGAGGGTAAGACACAGAAAGAAATTTCTGAACGAATAGGCTGTTCCCAGAGTGCTGTATCAAGGCACCTCAGTGGGAAGTCTGTGGGAAGGAAAAAGTGTGGCAGAAAACGCTGCACAACGAGAAGAGGTGACCGGACCCTGAGGAAGATTGTGGAGAAGGACCGATTCCAGACCTTGGGGGACCTGCGGAAGCAGTGGACTGAGTCTGGAGTAGAAACATCCAGAGCCACCGTGTACAGGCGTGTGCAGGAAATGGGCTACAGGTGCCGCATTCCCCAGGTCAAGCCACTTTTGAACCAGAAACAGCGGCAGAAGCGCCTGACCTGGGCTACAGAGAAGCAGCACTGGACTGTTGCTCAGTGGTCCAAAGTACTTTTTTCGGATGAAAGCAAATTTTGCATGTCATTCGGAAATCAAGGTGCCAGAGTCTGGAGGAAGACTGGGGAGAGGGAAATGCCAAAATGCCTGAAGTCCAGTGTCAAGTACCCACAGTCAGTGATGGTCTGGGGTGCCATGTCAGCTGCGGTCAATGCAGCTAGCTATCAGGAGATTTTGGAGCACTTCATGCTTCCATCTGCTGAAAAGCTTTATGGAGATGAAGATTTCATTTTTCAGCACGACCTGGCACCTGCTCACAGTGCCAAAACCACTGGTAAATGGTTTACTGACCATGGTATTACTGTGCTCAATTGGCCTGCCAACTCTCCTGACCTGAACCCCATAGAGAATCTGTGGGATATTGTGAAGAGAAAGTTGAGAGACGCAAGACCCAACACTCTGGATGAGCTTAAGGCCGCTATCGAAGCATCCTGGGCCTCCATAACACCTCAGCAGTGCCACAGGCTGATTGCCTCCATGCCACGCCGCATTGAAGCAGTCATTTCTGCAAAAGGATTCCCGACCAAGTATTGAGTGCATAACTGAACATAATTATTTGAAGGTTGACTTTTTTTGTATTAAAAACACTTTTCTTTTATTGGTCGGATGAAATATGCTAATTTTTTGAGATAGGAATTTTGGGTTTTCATGAGCTGTATGCCAAAATCATCAATATTAAAACAATAAAAGGCTTGAAACTACTTCAGTTGTGTGTAATGAATCTAAAATATATGAAAGTCTAATGTTTATCAGTACATTACAGAAAATAATGAACTTTATCACAATATGCTAATTTTTTGAAAAGGACCTGTATTTAAGAACTGAAAATGGTGCTTGATCTGTGCATATTTCTCTCCGGATTCAGACTACTTTTCACTGAAGAAAGCATGTATGTAAGCCGGTAGCAACGGTTTAAAGTTAAAAACGTCTGAAATTTAATTAGTTTTTTACACACATGTAGCGTTTTGCTTCACAGTATGTTAACTGATGGACTGGCGTGTGGATTACTTGTGGAATATTGTGATGTTTTTATCAGATGTTTGGACTCTGACGGCACCCATTCACTGCAGAGGATCCTTTGGTAAACAAGAGATGTAATGCAAAATTTCTCCAAATCTGTTTTGATGAAGAAACCAATTCATCCAAATAAGGATGAGACAACACTAATGCTAAACAACTAAATCGTGTTTCATTTCCTTGTCTTACATTTAGACTTCCTGTGAAAAAAGTGAGAAGCAGGAACCTTCATCACCAAAACAGGGAGATTTCAGTGATCCGGTATATAAAGAGATCGCAGTGGCAAACGGTGCCATTAACCGAATGAGCAGAGATGAGCTACGTGCAAAATGTGCTGAACTAAAGCTTGACACACGGTACTGTGAGCTTTTGTTTTACGGTTGTACCTGCTGTGTACTACACAATTCATTAATAAAATTCCTATCTTTTCAGGGGAGTTAAAGATGTCCTGAGAAAGCGCCTGAAAAGTTACTACAAAAGGCAAAAACTGATGCTTTCATCTGCTGCAAATGGGAACAGTGATGTGTATTTTGACTACATCTGTGTGGTGGATTTTGAAGCGACATGTGAAGAGAATAACCCGCCTGACTACCTGCATGAAATCATCGAGTTTCCCATGGTGTTGATTGACACACACACCTTGGAGATTGTGAGTTGGTGAGGGAACGGTCTGGCAAACATGTGCTTGATTCTTGCCAGGCGAATATAATACCATACAGTGTGTTTAATAAACTGTTTTAGGATTGATCTGCTAGTTGTGAAAAAAGTCAAATGTTTTCTAATCACATTAACAATTTACTCCTTTTTTCATTATTATTTCATTTGTAATCCCATTCCTCTTATCACAGGTAGACTCATTTCAGGAGTATGTGAAGCCAGTGGTGAACCCACAGCTCTCTGAGTTTTGTATAAAACTTACTGGAATCACACAGGCAAGTTTTATTAACCGCTTAAAAACTTGAAATGTAATTTTTGCATGTGATCAAAGCTAAATTTTCAGTATCATTCTAATATGCTGATTTGATGTTGAAAAAACATTTATTATTATTATTATCTGTATTTAAAACCGTTTTTTTCAGGATTCTTTGATGAATATAAAGATCCAAAGATCAGCTTTTATCTGAAATGAAAACAAAATAACATTATATAATATACCATTCAAAAGCTTTTTTTTGAAGAAGAAGAAGAAGAAGAAATTCTAGAAATTAATACTTGTATTTAGGATGCTAAAGACGATGATGATAAAGACATTTATAATGTTACAAAAGATTTCTGTTTTAGATAAATGTTGTTCTTTTGAATTTTCTATTCATCAAAGAAACCTGAAGAAATCTACTCAGCTGTTTTCAATATAATAATAATAATAATTGTTTTTTGAGCAGCAAATCAGAATATTAAAATGATTTCTGAAGGATCATGTGACTGGAGTAATGATGCTAAAAATTCAGCTTTGAAATCACAGGAATAAATTACATTTTAAAATATATTAAAATAGAAAACAGTTATTTTAAATAGTAAAAACATTTCAAAATATCACTGTTTTTTGCTGCACTTTGAATCAAATAAATGCAGGCTTGGTGAGCAGAAGAGACTTCTTTAAAAAACATGAAAAATCTTACTGTTCAAAAACTTTTGACTGGTAGTGTTACAAGTTCTTAGTCTAAAATTGGATGAAAAGCAATTGCTCAAACTCCACTTTTTATTTTTCTAGAAAATGGTGGATGAGGCGGCAACATTCCATCAGGTTCTAAAGCGAGCAGTTTCCTGGCTACAGGAGAAAGAACTTGGCACAAAGTACAAATATACATTTTTAACAGATGGGTAAGGATAAAACAGACATTTTTGGCATGACTCAAATGAAATTCAGTATGCAGAACAAAATACATTGAACAGCTCACTATCTTGTCTGTGTAGGTCATGGGACATGGGAAAGTTTCTTCATACCCAGTGTAAACTGAGTTCCATCAGATACCCACAGTTCGCCAGAAAATGGATCAATATCAGAAAGTCTTATGGAAACTTTTATAAGGTTTGTTTGTTTTTAATATTTTGTATATAATTCCTTACGAAGTCAGAAAGAAAATCAGAATGAAAAAAAAGTGTATTTGGATGGAATAAAAAGGAACTTGGTATGTAAATTGTACAAATGCCTCAGGATCTGATTTTTTGAAATAAAACGTTGGCTTTGGAGTTTTACATTTGAAAAAAATGTAGAAATTTTAATGAGTCTCATGCTTGTTTCTTTCAGGTTCCTCGTACTCAGACAAAACTAATCTGCATGCTGGAGAATCTCGGTATGCAGTATGACGGACGTCCCCACTGTGGTCTAGATGACTCCCGCAACATTGCGAGGATTGCCATCCACATGCTGGAGGACGGTTGTCAGTTGCGGGTGAACGAGTGCTTGCATTCAGGAGAACCACGGAGCGTGCCTATCTCCGCCCCGATTGAAGGAGCCCCAGCACCTCAAACCCCTAAGAAAAGAAACTAAAAAGATCACTTAAAGACACTTTCACAAAAATAACAGTGCTTAATGTGGACAAATATGAAGAGAATTGGGACAAACTAATGTGGGTTTTCTTAAAATTCTTCCAGTAATGTGTACAGTTTCTTTTCTGCGAAAGTTTACACCATAGTGTATAATGGTTCAGATCAGTGGGATTAGGCTGTACTTTGACTTTTACAGCAAATTGGGTTTATGTACTGTTTTGAAACTTGCTTCTGATAAACTGAAACAGTAGTTTTAGGCAAAAGGCTGAAGTGCTGGGTGATAAATACCTGCAATACTGCATTGCTTTGCTTTTTTAAACTGATGTTGCACATCCAATGAAAAACACAATTTGTATTATTTTGTCAATAAACGTTTTTTATGATGCCATTGTACAATATTTTATTAAGCGATGTATAATTGTATACATGACCCTGGACCACAAAACCAGTCATAAATAGCATGGGTTATATTTGTAGCAATAGCAAACAATACATTGCATGGGTCAAAATTATAGATTTTTATTTGTACTAAAAACATTAGGATATTAAGTAAAGATCATGTTGCATGAAGATATTTTGTAAACTTCCTACCAAAACTTTTGATTAGTAATATGCATATAGGAACTTCATTGTGACAACTTTAAAAGTTATTTTCTCAATATTTAGATTTTTTTTTTTGCACCTTTAGGTTCCAGATTTACAAATAATTGTATCTCAACCAAATATTGTTCTAGCCTAGCAAACCATAAATTTTTCCCATAAATAGAAAGCTAAGTTTTCAAAAAATTAACACTTATGACTAGTTTTATGGTCCAGGGTCTGATGTTAACTGTATATGCTATTTGCTTAAGAACTGATTTTCAAGTATCCTACTTTTTGATTAAACTCTTATGTGCTCGGGTACTTTGAAACCTAATAGTCTATGCAAAGTTTAGATATGTTTTGGTTATGCAATAAGGTTTGTCAACACAAAGTTCACCCTGTTTCTGGCCACCATATCTAAATTTCCAAGGCCATGCAATAAGAAACAATTAAGTATGACCTGAAAACACAGTTACAATCTAATCTACTGATGTTGTTTTAAAATGCTTTACTTAATGCATGTAATTATGTAATTTGTCTCAATTTCCAAGGTTAATACATCTGTTGATCTGATTAGACACAGTTTAGCACAAGTAATGCAGCTGCGCATCATGCCCAGTAGATGGCGTCACATAACACTTCTTTGTAAGTAAACGTAAACAACACAAAGCCGACCACCATCAGTCAAGTCAACCAGGAGACAAGCGGGCTTATTCGCATGAATTTGGTTTGTTTTCCTTACGTATTTTGTATTTCTGTCCACAAAGACTAAAGTCCTTTTCATATCTTAGACAAACAGGATCCTGCTGTATCTCTTCATGTGATGTTTTAGAAGCAAGCTGTTGTTTACATTGGGTGGCGCACGGTCTTATGAACATTAAGATATTTACTGTTAGTAAAAACGAAACGAAGTTACTTTCACATTGTATCCTCACAACGCTTTCATTATTATTATTACTGCTGTTAATACGCGACGCGTACTACGTCACAATCTAAATGACCAATCAAGGCTTTTGTTTATGCGAGCGTTGCGTCGCTGGCGCGTAGAGAAGGTGGGGCTCTGACGCAGTGCTGCTCCTGTGAGTGTTCACTGCTGGCTGCATGCGCAGAGAATAGGCGGAGACACACAAGGAAAGACTACAGCAGCCACCACTGCCCTTCTTTCATTCTAACTCACTGGATATGTCTTAGATTTTTTTTCCTCTCATGTGGTATCAAAGGACGCGCTGGCGGAATCGCCAGCCACACGAATTGGGCTAATGTGCCTTTTGATGCGTTCTTGTGGTTTTTATCCTGCGGTCGATGGCGCAGATAAAGAGGATGCGTGAAAGAACGCAGCCCAGCCCTGTTTTCCCGAATGCGATTGAACGGAGCTGCATATTTTCGGATGAAGATGAAATCAGCATGGTCTAAATGTTGGTTTCAGCTGGATTGCTGTGCGGAAAACCCGAATCGATAAAGCAAGCGAAAGTGGCACTATGCTGCCTAGGTGATTGATCACTGTGCTCAATGAGAACAAGGAGGAGCACGGCTTCGATACGATGGCTGAGGAGAATAACCTGAAGACAGCTAGATTATGGAGGGATGCTGCTTTGCGCTCCAGGAAGCTGAGAAGCAATCTGAGGCAGCTGACTCTCAGCACCAAAAACTGCCAGAAAATTACCTTACCTGAGGACATAAAGGAGATCGAGGTACTCAATCTGGGCAACAACTCCCTACAGGAGCTTCCAGAGGGACTGGGTTCAACCCTGACCAGGCTTCGCATCCTCATCCTCCGCAGGAACAAGTTTGCAACAGTTCCCACTGCAGTATTTCAACTTAGTCAGCTAGTTGAATTAGACATCAGTCACAACTGCTTGAACCACTTTTCAGAAGACATTGATCTTCTCAAGGGGCTTAAAAAGTTGTGTATCAGTCATAATAAAATACAGTACCTGCCATCTCAGATTGGGACTTTGCAAAGTCTGGAGGAGCTTGACATCAGCTTCAATGAGCTGCGTGATTTCCCCAGGTCCTTTTCACAGCTCAGGAAGCTTAGAACGCTTGATGTGGATCATAACAAGCTACAGCGTTTTCCTTCTGAAATACTTGCCCTTTCTGATCTGGAGGAGCTTGACTGCTCCGGGAATAAACTAGAGGGTCTTCCAGGTAACATCATGATGCTCCAGTCTATTAAAATCTTATGGCTCAGTAGCACTCACCTCTCGTTTTTACCTGAAACATTTTGTGAGCTGCAGAACTTGGAGAGCCTGATGCTTGATAATAATTTTCTCACGAGCCTGCCACAATCGTTCGGGAAACTGCAGAAGCTGAAAATGCTCAATCTCTCCTCAAACTCCTTTGAAGATTTTCCTCAGGTTATTATCAAACTCGCCAGTTTGGAGGAGTTGTATTTAAGCCGGAATAAACTAACGTTCCTCCCTGAGGAGGTAGGACAGCTGTGCAATCTTGCAAATTTGTGGTTGGACAATAATAGCATAACGTTTCTCCCGGACTCTATTGTGGAGCTAGGGAAATTGGAGGAGCTGGTTTTACAGGGTAACCAAATTGCCATCCTCCCAGACAACTTCGGAAAACTTGCCAAAGTCAATATTTGGAAGGTGAAGGATAATCCTCTCATTCAGCCTCCGTATGAAGTGTGCATGAAGGGGATCCCCTACATAGCTGCCTATCAGAAGGAGCTTGCACATTCCCAACCTGCTGTGAAACCTAGACTTAAACTGGTTTTGATGGGCCAGAGAGATGCAGGGAAAACCACACTCAGGCAGTGCATTGTCAACAAACCCTCAGATGTCAAGATGGCCATCGGATGTAGGGGTATTGACGTGACGAACTGGGTAGCGGATGCAGATAGGAGTCTAACGTTCATCGTATATGATTTATCTGGTAAGCAGAACTATGATCTTATCAAACCCTTTTTCCTTTCTCCTGGAGCACTTTATGTTTTGGTGGTGAATTTGAAATTGTATACATCAAAAAACTTCTACTCCCATGTTGGCGGTTTCCTCCACCTGCTCAGTGCCAAGGTGCCACATGCAGTTGTGTGCATCGTCGGGACTCATAGTGACTTGTGCGAAGAGGTTGAGGTTGAAGAAAAGTGCCTGGATATTCACAGACAGATTTCGCTCCAGGAAAAAACGGACACTGAATGCCTACAAGTGCTTGCCCTGCAAGTTGACGAAGCCCTTGAGCAAGGTTACGACGTTCGGACTTCTAGCCCTCATGTTCTCTTCTACGGGGTCACCGATAAAAACCTGAGACGTAAAAAGTCTCAGTTGCAATACATGCTCAACAATCGACTACAAATCCTGTCTCCAGTGATTTGCGTCAGCTGCATGGCAGCACAAAGGAACATTCAGCATTTGAAAGAGAAGCTCATGTCTGTCGCCGATCACAGGGAGATTTTTCCCAATCTTCACAGAGTCCTGCCGAAGTCATGGCAGATGCTTGAGGAACTGCATTTTAAGCCACAGGATTTATGGCTTTCCTGGTGGGATTCGGCCCGTTTGGGCCTTCAGGCTGGACTGACGGAGGACCGCCTGCAAAGCGCTCTCTCGTACCTCCACGAGAGTGGTAAACTTTTATACTTTGAAGACAGCATGACGTTAAAGGAATACGTCTTCCACAATCTACCCCGTTTCATCGCCATCTTGAATGTGTTTTTTCAGAGAGACCTTGCTGCAATGCTTGAGAAACTACAAGCTGAAGGAGACGATGGAGATAACGCAAAGTCTACGCAGATGCACGGTCACGTGGAGGGGTTTCTATTGCACGGCCTGTTGCCGTCAAACGTAATACGATTGCTGCTTAAACCCCTGGTACAGACTCAGCAGGACTTGCACCTGATCATGGAACTGCTGGAAAAGATGGGCGTCTGCTACTGTGTCAACAAACCTCGCAGCAAGCCTCTTAATGGGGCCACCGTCTGGTATAAGTTTCCCAGTCAGGTCAGCAACGAGGAGCCCCATCTTGAAGCCTCGACCAGCGGGGGATCATCGATCCCTGGTCAGTTCTTTTCAGTTGAACAGCTCCAGATTGAATACAGGTTTCCTTTATTCACTCCTCTTGGACTTTTCGCACGATATAGCGTGCAAATCAACAGCCATGTGGTGCAACGGTCTGATGGAAAGCATCATATCTTTGCCTATCGGGGTAAAGTGCCTGTAACGGTGAGTTACCGGCCCTCTCGGAGCAGATTGCAGCCTGAGACCCTCTCCATTTCCAGCCATGCATCCTTGCCAAATATCTGGACAGCTTGGCAAGCCATTATTCCCCTAGTGGAGGAGTTAAACGTTCTTCTGCAGGAATGGCCTGGCCTTCACTACTCGGTGCATGTCCTGTGTTCCAAGTGCCTGAAGAGAGGGTCTCCCAATCCACATTCCTTTCCAGGTTAGTGTTTTGCTATATCATGCGTTGTTCCTCGTAATTTCTTCTTGCCACCAGATTCCTGTTAAGGAACAGTTCACTCAAAATTTTTATTCCAGATTGCACCAGACTTCTGCAGAACACGAAAGAACACAAGGATGTTTTAATTGTTTTTGCCCATACAATCAAAGTTAAAAGAATCCAGTACAACTTTGAACCCCATTCACTTCTATTGTATGGACAAAAACATTCAGATATTCCATTTTTTCGAGTGAACTATTGCTTTAACATAACTTAGAATGGTGTGTTACGATGGAAAACAAGCTGTTAACCACATACGCTCATTCGTTTACAGTTTATGACTGGAGACTTATTAAAACGTTTTAGTTCAACACTGATATACAGTCATAAATCTATCAGGCATGTATTTCAGTGCAAATAAAGAGTTGCATTCATTCTGCAGTGATGAATTAGGTAATCTTTGTAGTGCTGTCAGTATGGAGGCGTATGTCTGGGTTTATTGCCAAGTAAACACTGTACAATAAAGGGTGAATCAGCGTGAAATTAAGTCATTTTGGGATGGTTCTAGGCTAAACAAAGAATGAGTATGGCTGGCCATAACAAGAGAGAAGGGGGGTGGTCTCACTGGGTTTGAGGCCACACCTAGAAACACAAATTAGCCGGAGATGTCTGCTGTGCTGCTGAGAACACAAGACACAGACACTTGCGCATCCACAGCAGTGGAGAGGGTCACCATGGTAACATAATATGCCTTTCTCCATGGGATGCAGATTAGGTGCAGTAGCCACTAGTGTAACCTAGGCTCCGGGTTATGTTTTCTTTAATTGAAAATAAAAATAAATAAAAGACTGCTTTTTATAAATTCATAAATAGTCTTGTGGGTGTTGTAGTCTGTAGTTTGTCAGTTGGGAGTAGGTGCCATTATACGACGCATCATCAATTGGCGGCACATAGTGGCGGCACTGAATGTAAACAATGCCACTGAACCGGACGGAACTTACATAATTTGTTGATTATTGCTGCTGAAAATGGTTAATTATTGTCATGTTTTGGGCTGTAGTAATCAGTCAGACCAGGAGAAACATATGGAGTGCAATAGATTGCCAAAAGTTATAACAAATCAAAGAAAAGAGTGCAAAAAACTGAGGAACAAAAGGCATTTGTGGTTGGCTGACCTGAAGCAGGATTTCCAGGGCAAGAATCTTGACAGCATTTGTGTTTGTTCTTATCATTTCTGGTCAGGTAGCTAAAATATTAAGCTAATGATTTAATTAATAGTAGTCTCGCGTAGCCAGACCTTTAGACTGACGACAAAAGGTCTGGGAACTTTTGGCCGCTTTGAATTGCCAAGGCCCACCCGAGAGGCTATATGACTGACAGGTAAAGCAACCAATAACGTTTTGTTTTGTGATGCGTCATGTTTGGGGGCATAAAAATGTCACCGCAATAACAGACCGGTGTGTAAAACTCTCTGACATATTTTAAAGATTCTATGCCGCAAACTTTAAAATTTTCACGTACTTTTGAAAATCCAGCGTTTAGTTGATCATAATAAGCACTCGTCGTCACAGCTGTAAACATGATGGCTTTCTTCTTTCATGAGGGGGTTTGGTGCCACAGCATTTTTGTAGAACGCGACATACGTCTCCCGGAAATCCTGTATAATTTAACCAATCCGATGATGACTTCGAAACTCCCAAAGTGTTTCCAGCTAAGTGTGCCGTATGCATCAGACATTCAGTCAGTGGTGTGTGGGCGTGACATCTGAGGCTGAGACTAAATTAATATTGCTTGTATGTATCTTTACCACCTATTAACTTAAGTTTGTCAAAATATTGCGCCCTTTCCTGCTTACTAAGTCCTTCTTTATATGATTTAGCATCTTCCACGTTTTTTTTCCGTGGTTACAGCATAAATTAGCAGAACAGCATCTTCAGTAGTACATTAACTGTGCAATCCATGCTTTTGTTTAAATCCAAGTATCGCCAGTATGGCTGCGCATCTGGGTAACCGAATCCAAACACTGTGTTCGGAAAGGAAATGACGTATACTACGGAACCCCTAAGGGAATTAATAGGAGATGGGATGAAAAATATATTTAAATGCTTTCTCTTGCAATTATATAGTTTGGTAATTATACTGGATATAAATTGCGGGATCAGAGAGGCGCTATTAATATGTGAGGCATTGAAATTTTACATTTGCGTCGCTTTTTACTCTCACTTTCGAGATTCGAGATCACACATTCTCTATTTATACTATGGAGCGGCAGTGGTTATCACACATTTTGCAAGATTAGATGTTTGTAAGTGGTGCTCAGGTTCTGAAAATCATTCGCCATCATCCTCTCAGTCATCTTTCCTTATTCTGTTTATGTGGTAAGTGAACTTTTATAAACTGTAATGTAACAGGCTATCCATAATGTAACATGCGGCTAACCATGTTCTTTTAGTGGTTTCATAGAATGTGTTATTCATTTTTCTTGCCTTTTTCTTTGGCACATCCATGAAGATGTATACTAGGTTGGGTTCAACTGGGACTGGGTGTCTTCAGACTTCATTTATGAAGACGTCACCCACCTTCTAAGTTTCTAAAAGTGTAAAATGTTGACGTGAATTCTTTCTGGCAAACTACATGGTTATTCTTAGCTTTGAGGAGCTTGCTGAGTGATATTTATGTACTTTGTAATTTGTTGTGTTTATATCCAGTGTTGAAATAGGCACATTTTGACTGTTATTTTAAAGATTAAGTGGTGCTGGCTTATGTAAGAGACATACCTCATTGAACACACCATGCCCATTTTTGCCAAATACCAGTCAGAGACAGCATTTGCTCAAGCTAATGTAATGAGGTCCAGTTTCATGTCGTTGCATGCTAATGGTTTTACACCTCCTAGAAAACAAAACATGTTTTATTATGAGACAAAGTACAATGGC
Source organism: Labeo catla (assembly GCA_012976165.1). NCBI lineage: Eukaryota > Metazoa > Chordata > Actinopteri > Cypriniformes > Cyprinidae > Labeo > Labeo catla. The sequence goes on along the minus strand of VONZ01000577.1, from coordinate 30,839 downwards.
TCTAGCAATTATATAATGCAACGACAGTCATTTTTAAATGTAGTCTAAATAGTCTGAATGTTTTAGGCCTGCTGTTTTTAAAATTGTCCATGCATGACTGTACTATGTTGTTGTGCATTACGTGTTACGTATTCTCAAATAACTAAAATTATAATTTAATGTTGCTCAATTCAATGCTGTTCTTGGCCTTCTTCTCCTTGAAGTCTTTCTTATGCGACATAATAGTGTTTTACATGGAAATCCTGTAAAATAGACCAGCCGCTATGACTTGTTAGGTTTACAGTAATGTATTAATCTTCTAATGAAAGAATTATTTGTATGATGTTTAAATAGCTGAGCAGGATGTCCTCTTGGGCTTGACAGCTTGTTTCCTAAAGTCACATGATGAGACGGGTTCAGGTGGGGCAATTCCTGACTCACAATAGTTCTAAACAGGAGCTCACAAGATGTAAGGGCCCTGTGCCATGGTAAAGACCTGTTTGGCCTGGATAATGAGTGCATTAGCTTTTAAGTACCCATTGTTATTGAAGGCTGGATTAGTTGAGCTCATTAATGTTAATAGATATTGACTGCAAGCTGTATTTGTGGTAGAGATGCCAATCTGTGTCTTTGTTTTACCATATACAGGTTTCTAGAGCTAAGTAAAAACAGAACAACAAGTTTAGCAGCAAGGTTTTTTGATCCTACCAAATTTAGGCATGATATTTTTGGCTCACTTGCATGTTGATTTAGTGTTGAAACTCCACTCTCTAAAAGACTAAACACGGTGTGATGGTCACAGGCAGTTCTCCTTTACTTAGCAGAGTTTGGAGACCCAAAACCACTTCGTTTTTGGATTTATCCTGATGTCCAATAGTAGTTATCTATCTATCTATCTATCTATCTATCTATCTATCTATCTATCTATCGTTCTATCGTTCTATCGTTCTATTTATCTATCTTTCTATCTGTCTATCTATCGTATGTCGGTGTATCTATCTATCTATCGTTGTATCATCTATCATCTATCTACCAATCTATCTATCTGTCTATCTATCTATCTGTCGTTCTGTCTATCTATCTATCTATCTATCTATCTATCTATATCTGTCTATCTATCTATTGTTCTATCTATCGTTCTCGTTCTATCATCTATCTATCTCTTTATCTATCTATCTATCTATCTATCTATCTATCTATCTACCTATCTATCTGTCTATCTATCTATCTGTGGTTCTATCGTTCTATCATCTATCTATCTCTTTATTTATCTATCTATCTGTCTATCTATCTATCTATCTATCTATCTATCTGTCGTTCTATCTATCTATCATTCTATCGTTCTATCATCTATCTCTTTATCTATCTATTGTTCTATTGTTCTATCGTTCTATCATCTATCTATCTATTGTATGTCATTCTATCTGTTTATCTATTGTATGTCATTCTATCTATCTCTATATCTATCTATCTATCTATCGTTCTATCGTTCTATCATCTATCTATCTATCTCTTTATCTATCTATCGTTCTATCGTTCTATCATCTATCTATCGTATGTCATTCTATCTGTTTATCTATCTATCTATCGTATGTCATTCTATCTGTCTATCTATCTATCTATCTATCTATCGTATATCGTTTGTTCGTTCTATCTATCGTTCTATCTGTTGTTCTGTCTATTATTCTATCATTCTGTTATTTTATCTATCTATTATTCTATAAATTGTTCTATCATTCTGTCATTCTATTATTTTATCTATTGCTCTATCACTCGTTCGTTCATTTGTTCTTTCTATCATCATTCTGTCTATCGTTCTATCATTTTATCTATCTATCATTCTATAAATCGTTCTATCGTTTCAACATTGTATTATTCTATCTATCATTCTATCAATCATTCGTTCATTTGATCTATCTATCTATCTATCTATCTATCTATCTATCGTTCTTTCGTTCTATCGTTCCATCGTTCTTACGTTACAATGCTTTCTGCCTCTTGTGTGTGAGATCCTGTTTGGGTGTTCATAATGTTATTTAAAACTGTTTTACATCTCAAACAACAGTCTGGAAGGAAAAGCTGGTGGACGTGTTTTGCTGATTTTGATGATTTGAACATACTCTTGTGACCTCCTTGACTCCTTATTTAGTGAAGCAGAAGTACATTTGGTTACAAGTATTAATATAACAACCTATTTTAAATGTGGGAACTGATAACCAAGTCTCTTTTAATACAAGCCGTTTCTTGAAATAGCAGATTTGTCACACTCTTTTAAGTGCAAAGAAATAAAGTTGAGGAAATTTCTTTTGACAGTTGACAGTTGGCTTGCATGACCCGTTACATCAGTTTGGCATCTTCAGACAGAGTTTGAAAATGAGAGTAAACCTGGCATAACCTGTTTGTCAGTGAACTCAAATTGAGATGGCATTAGGTACAGTAGCTTGTCTGACCCATTTAGAAGCTGAGCCAACTGATATTTAGTCTTTTGACTCTTGGACTGGGTGTTAGAAATAAGAGCCCTGAGCTAAATTCAGTCACTGCACATCAGAGCTGACCGAAGCACCTGCACTGTCAGCACACTGTACTTAAGTCACAAAAGTCGCCTGTCTCAACTGTGACTTGTATATATGACCGTACATATGTTGTTGCTGGTGGAGTGTGTCACTGTGGTGCCAGAATGTATCTATTCTGTCGGCGGTTGGGCGGCAAGTCTTTTTAGCAGCTTTTCTTAGCACAAGCACTGCCCATCACCTCTTCAAGTGACCTCAGCTTGATGGGGACCTTGCTGGTATTTTGAGATATTTTGGACATCACCGTTCAAGGCTGGTGACAGACTAATGATGGCATTTCTGTACAGAGCAGTTTAAATGAAAGGTTTTTCAATATTGCAATGTTGAGTTTGAGTTATAGGCTGAAGTTATAGCCTCATTGTCCCAGATTTGGTATATTTGATGGTTTGAACCTGTTTGAAGTTTGCTGTTTTAGGGATGCATGGATATTAAAATTCTGCTCAATACAAAGTTTCCTGATAAATGGCTTATTTATTATTTTTATTTAATACTTATTTTAATAATAAAATATGTTGTAATTATTATTTAAATATTTAAAAGTTGTTTAAAAAGTGAAGTATTAATAATATTTTTATTAATAATATTTTACTATTTTTTCTAAATAAATAAAAATTAAACACTAAAATCAGTTTTAAATGCTACACGTAAATTTAGGCATCACAACATTATTATAAACAGTATGCAATATTTATATTCATTATATTAACTTTTTTAAAAAAACTTATAAATTTAGATATAACTGCAACATTTGTATTGTCGATAAGAAATAAATGTATATAAATCTCATTTTAAGATTTGCTTGATATTATACTTAACAGTGTGATTAAATTGTTTTACAGATCTTTTTTTGATATAACTAATCTTTTTTTATTAATATTTTGTATTAATAAACTACAAATTAAACACTAAAATCAATTTAAATGCTACGAGTGAATTTAGGCATCACAGCATTATTATAAACATTATGAAATATTTATATTCATTTTAATAAACTTATAAATTTAGATATAACTGCAAGTTTTTTGTTGTAAGAAAGAAATAAACATAAATAAATCTAATTTTAAAAGCTACAAGTGAATTTTATTAACTTTTTAAATAAACATTTATAAATTTAGATATAACTTTGTAACATTTTTATCTTAAATAAGATTTTAAGATTCAATTGATTTTAGGTTGTATTCAAAAGTGTGAATAAATTGTTAAAAAAAAATTCAATAATATTTTGTATAAATTAAAAATTAAACACTAAAATCAGTTTTAAATGCTACAAATAAATGTAGGCATCACAACATTATTTTTCACAGTGAAAAATATTTATAACTTTACAACATTTTTATTGTAAAAAAGAAATAAATGTATATTAAATCTCATTTTAAGATTTGCTTGATATTATATTTAAAACTGATTAAATTTTTACAGAGTTCCTTTATTTGTTTTTTAGATGTACCTAATCTTTTTTTCTTTAAATAATAATTTGTACAAATAAATTTAGAATTAAACACCAAAATCAGTTTTAAATACTACAAATAAATAAATGTATGCATCACATTATAATGAACAGTATAAAAAAAAAAATCATTTCATTAGCTTTTTAAATAAACGTTTATAAATTTAGATATGACTTATTGTAAATAAGACATATATATATATATATATATATATATATATATAATCTCATTTTAAGATTTGCTTCATATTATATTTAACAGTGTGATTTAATTGTTTTACAGATTGTCCTTAATTTTTTTTAGATAAAAGTAATCTTTTGTAAAATAATATTTAGTATAAATAAATAAAGAATTAAACACTAAAATCAGTTTCAAATGCTACATGTGAATTTAGGCAGCACAAAATTATAATAAACAGTACACTGTAAAAAATAAAAAACACAATTTGTTGAGTCAGCTTAAAATAATTTGTTACCCTGCTGCCTTAAAATTTTAAGTTCAGTCAACTAAAATAAGTTCATTCAACTGGAAATGTTAAGTTGTACTAAGTAACAACTTAGATATTTGTGTTTGCTAAACTTAACAGATGGGTAAGTAACCCAGCTGCCTTAAAATTTTAAGTTGATTCAACTCAAATATCAAAGTTGTCACTTAGTATAATTTAACATTTCAAGTTGAATAAACAGTTTTTGAGTTGACTGAACTTAAAATTTTAAGGCAGCCAGTTTACAAATTATTTTAAGTTGACTCAACAAATTGTTTTTTTACAGTGTATAGGGATATTGTTTTAAGACTTTTTACAAATATAATTTGCTTAAAAATGTAATTTAACTAAATGTAGAAAAACTACATTTTCTAAAGAATAGATATTATTAATTACTGGTGTTTTAAAGCTAACTTTCTGAATATAACTTCAGTCTATTTGTTAAATAAGAACTAAAGAGCCATTGTTCATTTGTTGGCCATAGTGAAAAATACTTGATTTCTAGTTCTTATACGCTCGAGATTTCTTCCCCTTTACATTAGCTCTCCACTTTTAGCATTTGATGACGTAGTCTGCTGAAATACTTTCCCTGTCTGTTTGGGTACGCTGGGTCACTCTGATTCCTCTCTGAGATGCCCTCCTGTAATCTTCTTAATGGATTTGACAGGATTACCCCGTGAGTGAAAGGAAACCTTTAGGACTGGCAATTAAGTCAAGGCAGAGTTAGTTAAGTAATCACATGCTAAACGGTTACAACTAATTGTCATATAATCTTCACTGACAGAGTCACGAGTACGTTCGTATGGCGTTGTATCAGGGAAATCAGATTTGCACCTTTTTCTAAAACTACCCTCAGGATAAAAGCTGTTCCCAGATGACTCACAAAAGTGATTTACCTCATAGGTGTAACAGTGAACATGTCAGAACCCGTACCAAGAAAAAAACATTACGTCTTAAAAACAAGAAGGAGTATTGTATGTCATAAAAAACTGAAGATAAGACGGAATTTATGAGATGGATGCGTTGTGATCTGGATGTTGCGGTTGGAATGTATAGAGTGTGGCGTAATCAGTCAGGGTCAACAGGAGGTTAGAGTGCTTGCGAAGAGTTCCGATATGTAAAAACCAGCTTCCCTCTATTCTTAAACCGGACCTCCGGAAATTCTGCCTGTGAAAACATTCCGCTGTCGGAATTCTGGGAAATGATGCTGATTTTGAGATTCACTAATGGTCAGCCGCCGAGTCTTTCTTTGGGTTTCCTTGCTCTCACGATGACTTTGGCCATATCCTGAAGGCAGTTTTATCTCTTCCCATTGATATTATAGCCAAACTCTGTCTGTAAAATATTATATATTAAGCATCTCGGACAACTTTTCGTTGTTTTATATGCTCAGTTTTGTACTCCTTGTATTTAGGTCACAGCTCACGGGCGGGAAAGATCGCTATCGTATCTAAAAGTGGAACAGGAAACCTGAGGGTGGTTTTGCAATAATGGATTGGCTCAAATGTCTGTCTCACGTGAGAGTGAATGTGATCTGTCTCTCGTTACACGTTTTGTGTGATTCTCTGAGCTAATATCTGTTTCATGGTGATATTGCTGTAATTTTATGGTTCTGATGATCTCAGACTCAAGAAGAGTTTTTAAAAGAGAAGTCCACTTAGAAAACAAAGATTCACATATAATGCACTCACCCCCTTGTCATCCAAGATGTTCATATCTTTCTTTCTTCAGTCGTAAAGAAATTGTTTTTTGAGGAAAACATTTCAGGATTTTTCTTCATATAATGGACTTGAGTGGTGCCCCGATTTTGAACTTACAAAAAATAGTTTAAATGCAGCTTCAAAGGGCTCTAAACGATCCCAGCCGAGGAAGAAGGGTCTCATCTAGCGAGGCGATCCGTCATTTTTTTGGAAAATAAAACTTTGTATGCTTTTTAAGCACAAAAGCTTGTGTAGCACAGGCTCTGGGATGCACATTCACGTACTATTGAATCATGTCGAAAGGTCACGCCGAACGTAGGCAGAACCACAGACTCAGTGTTTACAAAGCGAACGCACAAAGACTAAGAACGTGCAAGTAAGTCAAACGCTGTTTACAAACAAAAAGGTACAACGATGTCAGACGATTCTGAAGTTGTAGGAGAAAATAAGATGAAGTTTTTCGACATACTCTACCTTTTTGAGCTGGAGTACACAGACGATGAACTTAGACGTGATTCGTAGTAGTGATGGGATGTTCGGATCATTTTACCGAGTCTCGTTTAGCAAAATGAACAAATCTTTTTTCGAGTCATTTCGTTCATTTTAGCAAAATATAATTAAAATGTTACGTGTTACTTCCCTAACACATCTACTGCTTACACAAACGTTGATCACACTACAAACAAGACAAAACTATAATGCTATAAGAAACAGAAAAGATTAAATCATTGTTTATCTGGGTCTTTAGTCTATGATTAGCTCACCTCACCTCTTATCTGACAAGTTTTCGGGTTTGAGTCATTCGTTCATCACGTGACAGCCCCATAAAATGAACGAACGACTCAAAAAACACAAAGACTCAAAACAGGTGAACTAATTCCAGGACAGAACCTAATAGGATGTTGCGTATGCGTGACTGAACGAATCACTCCCCGAGATGACTCGTTCTTCCCAAGTCACATTAAAGATTTGTTCAAAATGAACGAATCGTTTAAGAACGACCCGTCTCTAATTCGTACTGTCGTGAACGTGCATCCCAGAGCCTGTGCTACACAAGCTTTTGTGCTTAAAAAGTATACAAATTTTTATTTTTCGAAAAAAAAATGACAGATCGTTTCGCTAGATAAGACCCTTCTTTCTCAGCTCGGATCATTTAGAGTCCTTTGAAGCTGCATTTAAACTACATTTTGCAAGTTCAAAATCGGGGCACCAATCAAGTCCATTATATGAAGAAAAATCCTGAAATGTTTTCCTCAAAAAACATAATTTCTTTATGACTGAAGACAGAAAGACATGAAGATCTTTGATGACACGGGGGTGAGTACATTATTTGTAAATTGTTGTTCTGGAAGTGGACTTCTCCTTTAACAAAAAATGGTAAAACAGCGATATAGGACGATTTTGAAGTTAAGGGAGAACATGAGATGGGAGTTTTTCGACATACCCTCACTGTCATGAACCGGAAAAAAACAGTCCAGGCAGAGCAAGACAAGACGAGCTTTTGACATTAAAAATTATATAAATATTATTATATATTATTTTTATGAAAACAACCAATCGTTTCTCTATATAAGACCCTTCTTCCTTGGCTGGGATCGTTTACAACCGCATTTGGGATCGTTTGAAGCCACATTTTGGAAGTTCAAACTTGGGGCACCATATCAGTCCATTATATGGAGAGAAACGCTAAAATGTTATCCTCAAAAAACATAATTTCTTTACGACTGAAGAAAGACATGAACATCTTGGATGACAAGGGGGTGAGTACATTATATGTGAATCTTTGTTTTGGAAGTGGACTTCTCCTTTAAAGGGGTCATTAGATGCTAAGTTCACTTTCACATGTTGTTTGAACAGTAATGTGTGTTGGCAGTGTATGTACAAATCTACCCTATAATGATAAAAATCCATGCAGTGGTTTTTAATTAATCTGTAAAAATAATATTCCCTTTTTCAAATTGAGCCGTTCTCTGATGCCTGTCGGTGTGCCGTCACACCCACAGAGGCCGCTCCCACGATAGTTGATTGACATGAGTGTTTTACCTTGAATCAGCTGTCACAGTCCGCCCTCTTTGTTTCGATGCCGGAGCAGGGATGAAAGTTAGACAAGAATATCTCCAATTGAGCGATTGAGGTGTTGTGTTGCTGGACGTAATAATGAACATAGTGGGCATCATTTACTCCCGATATCTGAGCCACTGTAGATGCAGTAGATTACGTTTGTTTGTGAAGGGAATGCGCCTCCCGATCTACATATATCCGTCTATGTTTGCGCGAATCATTCATGATCCAGCTTCACTTACAGCAGAAGTGAGTATAAGGGTTTTTTTTTATGAATCTTTGCGATTGCCTTTCCTTATAACGTGGTAGTTAGGAAGTTTAGCGGCTAAATGCGGCTAAAGTAAACAAGAACGCCATTCCACAGAGAGAAGAGAGGGGCGGGGTGAGCAGAGCTCATTTGCATTTAAAGGAACAACCCCTTAGAATGAGATGATTTTTGCAGAGCTCATTTTGACAAGGTAAAAAGGGTGTTGTTTTACAAAACCATTGAGAATTTTTAATCAAAGTATATTAGAGACTTTTCATTAAGACCCTAAAGAATCATATCAAAATGGGCATCCGATGACCCCTTTAAAATGTGTGTTTGACCTCTTGCCCCCCATCTGTATGATTCCATGTTTGTTTTGCATGTTTCAGCCTGAAACCCTGTATTCCCGAGCACGGGATTAATCTGATCCTGTCAATCCTGTTATGTCACTACGTTCCCTCGAGGTCTGCATTGTAAGCTTGTAGAATTATCCATGTGACCTGTGAGGGCTGGATGAGTAGAAGGGTTTGTAATGCATGTGTCTGCTCTTTTAATGTTGTCATCACATGAGTCGCATCAGCAGATTCATCTGCGTCAGACATCAGAGGTTGAGTTAATAGAAATTAAAATCTTTGCTCTGCTGATTTTTCAGTACATTTCAGTGCTATTGATATTGATGCTGTTTAGGGAAGGCCTGATTTTATGCATATTATAAGTCTTCTTCTTGGATAATTTAATTGTTAAAGAGAGAGTTCACCTAAAACTCTGGGATTTCATCAAAAATATCTTAATTTGTGGTCTGAAGATGAGCGAAGGTCTTACAAGTTTGGAACCACATGAGTGTGAGTAATTAATGACAATGTTTTTGAGGTAACTGTCCCCTTAATGATTGTACGTCATAAAAAAATGTACATTTATAACATAGTTGAGTGTGCATCTATTAAACCAAGCTAGTCAAGAAAATTATCATTACCATTAAAAATAAAAAGGACATTTGAGAATATTTTTGTACCATATTGGATATTTTTCCTTTATTTTTATTTATCAGTATTTAATTTTACATTCTCATTTCTCCTATTTTTACATTTGCATTACTTTTGTCAACATATAACACTCGCTTGAAGTTCGTCTTTGAAATACTAAAAATTAAAAAAACAAAATGCAATGGTAAATATCAAAATAAATATCCATTTTAATATTTATAATTTTGTGATTCATGTGGAGCATTTAAAACCACTAATTTGAGTGCTTTATTATGTTATTTATTTGGACAAAATGGTTTGAAAAATGTAATATGTAGTCATTTTTACAACAGCTAAATTTAGTATTTAAGTTTTTTAAAGTATTATTTTACTTTTTTTTTTTTTTTTTTTAGAAAAAAACAAGAAGAATTTCAATACTGATTAACATATTTAAGTGTTTTTTTTAAATTATTGTTTTTAGACAAAATAATGTAGAATTTTAATACTGGCCATTTATCAGTTATCAGCCATAACATAAAAACTAATTATGAATTTATAAGCATAACCATAATTTTAATATAGGTGCATTCTTAAATGAAGGTAAATCTCAAAACTTTCCATATTTATATATGTATATTTATATAAATTTATATTTATATATTTTTTCTTTTTTTTTTTTTGATCCATAAACATAAATTCACTTGTAGCAAGTGCTTTATTATTTTATTTATTTGGACAAAATGATACGAAAAATGTTATATGTAGTCAAATGTAACAACAGCTGATTTCATTATTTAAGTGGTTTTTTTTTTAATTATTATTTTACATTTTTTAGATCAAATAATATAGAATTTTAATACTCGCCATTTATCAGTTATCAGCCATAACATAAAAACTAATTATCGGCTTATATGGATGAACTAATTTCAATATTGGTGTGTTCATAAATTTTGGTAGATCTCAAAATAAAAATCCATTTTTCTATATGTATGATTACATGATCCCTAAATTCACTTGTAGCATTTAAAACAACTGATTTCAGTGCTTTATTTGAACAAAAACAGCTGATTTTAGTATTTAAGAGTTTTCTATTATTATTTAAAAAAAATGTAGACAAAACTTTAACCATAGTTTTAATATTGGTGCATTTATAATTACCATGCTTTTGTTGTTTTTGCACACGTACTATAGTAAAATCTAAAATATTTCAAACACATAGCATGCTGATACCATGATCTTCTTAGTAATACCATGAAAATACTGTGGTTTATGAATATGGTGCTCATATAGTACCATGCAATAAATTAAAGTATGAAGTATATCAAAGTATTATTATCTCTTTGGTTAAAATGAATGATGAACGATCAAGTTTCTCATATTTAGAGATAAAGCAGAGTGTACAACCTTCCATCTCAGATCTGATATTGTTTTGTCCTCACATTTTTTTTGATAAACTAGACCATATGCTTGGTGCAAGTCAGCATGGCATTGTGACAGTGCCGAAAGCCTTGACACATTTAAACATGTTCCAATGCGCTATCAGCGCTCACACTGTTTAAGCAGGATTAGATAGCAGCTATCACCCGCGTCCTGTTTCCATCTCTGTTTCTGTGCTGTACGTGCTTAATACCAGTTACATATTTACATGTTTCGTTTAGCCTCAGCTTATTTTAGCCCTGATCTTATCTTGGCCTGCAGGCCTCATCAAATAGCTCTGCAACTTGCACACTTCACCAGAGATTACACCTAGTCAGACAACAACATTTATTGTGACTCCAGTCTTATTGATTTGTGCAATTGCGCATAGCTGGAGAACATTGGTTAGCTTCTCACGTGGTTTTAATGTAGCACGCTTCATTTGTTGATTGCATAACCGCTGTACTGCCAGCTGCAGCGTGTTGTAAGTGGACAGATCCGTCCGTACGGATGAAGTCCTCCAGCCGTGACCTTTGGCAGTAAAAACAGCGTGAACTTACTCCAAAGGGAGAGATGCTGCTATTCCTGGAAGCCAGTGTTCGAGGCTGTTTGGTGGGCAAGCATAACGTTCTCATACTTAATGTGTAGGATGCACGAACACAGGGTGGAATAATTGATTCCGTGTTTATAAATATGTCTAATCGTTCTGCATCACTGAGTACTGGGTTAACGGCAGGAGTGCTGATTTGCTTCACACTTTCACTCGAATGTGTCAAGCATACATGATTGCTTATGCACTGTGAAGTAAACCTGGGACAAATGGAGGATTTGCCTTAAAAATGAAATGAATAAATAAATACATAATATGTACTTTGCAACCATTTGGCTGATTCTCTGTCTTCCAGAATGGTGACACATTTTTATTTTGACTGTTCGTTGAATTCTGTGGGAAAGAAGAATGTTTATATTTTGGTGTACATTCAAAATGTAAATCAATTATTTACTGCTGTTCCTATTTCAAATAAATGCTGTTACTTTCTACTTAAAAAGGCTTCTTGAAAAAAATGTATCACAGTTTCCACATTGATTTTACAATTTATACATTTTTCATTAATGAGAAATGTTTCTTGAGCATCAAATCAGCATAAGGCTGTCACATGATTAATCACGATTAATTGCATCAAAAATGTGTGTACTGTGTATATTTATTATGTATACATTAATACACACATACTTTTATATATCTTAAAAAAATATTTATATGTATATATTAGTGCTGGGCAATGATTAGTTGCAATTAATTGCATTAAAAATAAAAGTTTATGTTTACATACTATATGTGTGCGTACTGTGTATATTTATTATGTATACATAAGTACACACATATACACAGTTTTCTTAAATATATACATTCATGTACATTTTATACATGTACACAGTACACATGCATATATTATGTACACACAAACATTTATTTTTGATGTGATTAAGTGTGATTAATCATTGTCCAGCACTAATATTTATACTTGTATATATTTTAGATTATATATAAATATAAATATTTTATATATAAATCTAAAATATTTTTCGCTAATGTATAAATGTATGTCTGTATTTATATATACATAATAAAAATACACAGTACACACATATATAGTATGTAAACATAAACTTTTATTCTGGATGCAATTAATCGTGATTAATCATTTGACAGCCCTAATTTCTGAAAAAAATGAAGGATCACGTGACTATAAAAATGTGTAATGGTTGCTGAAAAATCAGCTTTGCCATCACAGGAATAATTTACGTGTTATAATATTTTAAAGTAGAAAACTTAAAAAGGTAGTGTAAAAATAGCATGCATTATTTTAAAAAGGTAACTTCAATACGGTATAATTAAAAATAAAAGTAACTGATGATTTATTTGGAAAAAAAGTGTGTATAAATTCAAAAAGCAAAGCATTTTAAATTAAAGTTGAAAGACAATTCCAAAATATATGTTTTTGGCAGCAATTTGTTAATTTCAGAGCATTTCAGTTTGTTCACAAAGCGTCCTCATCCTCACTGCTGCTGTTGAATTTCAAGAGCTCTGGTTCTCTCTTTGGGGGCTTCCTGCATCTCTAAAATCAATACAAATTCAACTGAGCATGATTGGCATAATGTGTCAGCCTAAGCTAGCACATCCCGATTGCGGCTTGGTGGATGGCCGTAATGCGTGTCGGCAGTGATCTCATTACGAACCAGATGTGAGCATCAGTCTTGATTCAGTCAGAGGGCAGATCAAGCTTAATGCAGTCTTTTTCGATGTTTATGCACAACATACAGATAGATAGCAAGTTTTACGATAATGTTCTTCAGCTGTCTTGAGTACAAGTTACATCTCACATGGCTTCTACTCTTACTGCTTTGAAAAGTGTCATTAAGATACTGTGGCAGCACTGCCTGACCTTTAACTAGGCCTCTTTGCTGTGTACAGCAGATATAATTGGGTGTTTGCCCTCTTCCAGTGCCTATGTTTAATTCACTCACATTCAAAGCTGAGAATTATTAATAAGTGAATCTCTAGTTTAGCAGGTGTGACTGGTATAGTATCGTGTTTAAGGCTCCACTGAAGTGCTTTGAAACAGTGTTGTTCTATATGTTGACAGGTTTAATTGAGACAGCAAGACAGGGCGGGACATGTCAAGCAGCCCCGCCCCCTTTTTAAATCAGCCAATAGTGTGTTGTCTGTATCACAGTATGGGCAAGAGACGTTGAGCTCATTAAAGCTGCATTTGACAGCGAATGACAGCCACAATCTCATCCAAATTGCTATAAAATGTAGCATTCTATGTAGAATTCAAATGCGTCGGATAACTCGCACATATGATCCACTCAGACTTCTTTCACTTGAAAGCATATGTACACTGTCTGAATTGTTTTCTATCCCCTATATAGTGCACTACGTGCTATTCACCCTACAGAAAATACTAATTCTGTAAACAAGTGACGCATCTTCTGCGTCTGTTTATAGGGAAGGGGGCGGGACGCTTCGGATTCTAGAGAGCATTTGATTGGACAGAATGTTTGATGAGAAGTTGAAGTGCAGGGTGATGTCATCAAAATTGTTGATCCATATTGGCTGAAGTTAGAGACTGTAAGTTTTGAAAACTTGAAACTTGCTATTGTTGAGTTAAATCGAGTTATAAAGTTCAAAATATGACATATGAACTTGCGTTTGCAAAAAAAAAAAAGTCAGAATATGTGGAATAAAATAAAATAATGTTATAGGTTTAAATAGTATTTCATGCTGTAACTGTAGGGCTAATATAATATGTCCCCTATGAACTGCATATGTGAATAATATGTAGACCTATTGTTTTTATCACATTTATGCTTTAAAAGTAGAGTAATCATAGCAGGTTTCACCTTAAAATTTTAAATTAACAAGGCTTAAAAACACATGCAAATGATAAACTTTTGTGACGATGTGGCAGTGGCCCAATCGGGCCAGTGACAAATTCGTCAGCTGTCCCGAGTGTCTTTCACTCTGGGCCCATGCCATCGGGCACTCCTTATTGTTGAGCCCTGACTTCAGTAGACCTTTAAAGGGGTCATCGGATGCCCATTTTCCACAAGTTGATATGATTCTTTAGGGTCTTAATGAAAAGTCTATAATATACTTTGGTTAAAAATTCTCAGTGGTAAAACAACACCCTTTTTATCTTGTCAAAATCAGCTCTGCAAAAATCATCTCATTCTGGTTGTGGCTGCTTTAAATGCAAATGAGTTCTGCTCGCCCCGCCCCTCTCTTCTCTCTGTGGAGAGACGAGCCTGTTTACTTTAGCCACATTTAGCTGCGTTTAGCCGCTAAACTTGCTAACTAGCATGTTATTAGGAAAGGCAATCGCAAAGATTCATAACAAACCCCTTATACTCACTTCTGCTGTAAGTGAAGGTGGATCATGAATGATTTGTGTGAACATAGACGGATATATGTAGATCGGGAGGCGCATTCCCTTCACAAACAAACGTAATCCACTGCATCTTCAGAGGCTCAGATGTCGGGAGTAAATGACGACCACTATGTTCATTATTACATCCAGCAGCACAACACCTCAATCGCTCAATCGGAGATATTCTTGTCTAACTTACATCCCTGCTCTGGCATCGAAACAAAGAGGGCGGACTGTTCCAGCTGATCTGAGGTAAAACGCTCATGTCAATCAACTATCGTGGGAGCGGCCTCTGTGGGTGTGACGGCACACCGACAGGCATCGGAGAACGGCTCAATTTGAAAAAGGGAATATTATTTTTACAGATTAATTAAAAACCACTGCATGGATTTTTATCATTATAGGGTAGATTTGTACATACACTGCCAACACACATTAATGTTCAAACAACATGTAAAAGTGAACTTAGCATCCGATGACCCCTTTAAGGCTAACATATTTATACAAAAAGCCAAAAAACTTCCATTTTGATTTTAGTGGGACTTTAAGGACCCCAAGAATTTAATCATATTTCAGTTTTGTTTTATTTCAGCTTTATTTCAATGAATGAAAATGATTTTCAACCATTTTAAACGGTTCATCTGCTTTACATATCACCCAGATGGCCACGTCTTATTTAAGTGGGTGGTGAGACTACAAGCTGTCAAGAGCACTTGCAATCTAGTCAGTGTTGTAAATTAGAGTGGGAACAGTCTAGTTCTGTTTCATCGTTTGTGTCTGGCTTATTCCAGAGCTGCACTAACGAAGCCCTGATCTTTGATTACAATATTGTTTGACACTGTGTTACTGTTAATGGACGTCACTGTGTGGGATTCACAAATAGCAAGAGTGGAATGTTTAGAAACATCTGGAATGAGATGAGAAGACATCGGAATCAGATTTGTGTTTGAGGAAGAGGATAGATGAATTGTGCTTGAGAAATGTTTACAAATTCCTTAGTCCTCACTCAGGTCCGTGAATGGCCATTTGTGTGGTCATAATTAGATTTTGGTAGCGTTACTGAGAGAGTGATATGGATTTGATGTAATTCCTTCCTCTGATTTACCCTTGTTGTCTGCACTAAATGAAGTTCGATGGTGCTGATTTTGAGTCATTTTCCATTTCCAGCCATGATTCGTCTCCCATGTCAGTTCTTCCCAACACATCTAATGACTGTTGTTGTACTTCTCACTGTGGAGTCCTATTTGTTTTACGACTCATGAAAATGACCCAGGCACTTTAGCACTTAAAGGGATAGTTCACCCAAAAATGAAAATTCTGTCATTAATTACTTTCCCTCATGTCGTTCCAAACCATAAGACCTTTGTTCATCTTCAGAACACAAATTAAGATATTTTTGATGAAATCCAAGAGCTTTCTAACCCTGCATAGACGGCAACATAACTGACATGTTTAAGGCCTAGAAAGGTAGTGAGGACATTGTTAAAATAGTCCGTGTGACATCAGTGGTTCAACCGTAATTTTATAAATCTATGAGAATACTTTTTTGTGCAAAAAGAAAACAAAAATAATGACTTTATTCAACAATTTGTGCTCTTTGTTGTCAGTCTTCGACCAGCGTTTACAGGAGTATCACGACGCATGATGTCTTCTGACATAGAACCTGGATGCTTTTCCTTTTAATTCGTCTAATTTGCTGTTTGCTCATTCATCTGTTGACTTCAACTGTTGGCTGTGAGCAGACCTTTAATTTCAGGGCTATTCAGTGACAGATTTCTTAAAGCACTGAGCATATGTTTAAATGGGATTCTCTTTTAACCTCAGCCTTTGGCTTTTTCGGCAGAGCAGACAGCTGCATGGAAATCTCATCAGGACACACGGCACTGACTGAGACATCCGAATTCAGACGGCTGTTAAGCTCTGGCCACGTGCCGATAAATGCATGCACGTGTGATGCATTTGTTTATTGTTGTATTCTATTATTGTAGTACAGACTTACTGTTTTTAAGGTTGGGTTTAGAGAGGAGAAAGGAGGATTCACTTTTATTTAATTATAATTGTTTTGTAAATTAGGGTATTTTTTGACTTTTTAATTTATATTTATTTATATTTATATTATATTTAATTATTAATGTTTTTAACTATACGTATTATAAGTGTTATTTAATTATAAGTATTTATGTTCAACAGGGTTATTTAAACCACACTCTCTCATCTCATGTAATATCTTATTTTGGTACATAAATCTTTTTTAATTATTAAACAAATTCAGCTGTGATTCGCACTTGAAATTCAGTATTTTTTCGTCCTTGTTTTCTACCCTGAAGAAGGTCTAAAAAAAAAAAAAACGTTTGTTTTTGCTTCATGCGCAAAATAAAAATGAATTTCCAGTGCAAATCACAGCTGTTTGTTTATTCATTTTATACATTTGAATTTAATAATTTTTTTTATTTTATTTTATTTAATCATTTTCCCTGCCCACATAGCCTTTATTACATCAGGAGAACAGTAGTTTTAGCAAGTTTTGGTGAAATTTCCTTTTGTGCTCTTATTGTGACTCTGTTACGACTATATTTGTAAAGGGGGAATGTCTGTTTCAAGTCTATTTCTGTGTCAGCATAATCTGTGTGTATGTGCGTGTGCATGGGGATGACCCTGATTCACCCGCTGACACGCTTTGTGCTTTATCACTCGAAGCGATAATCCTCCACTTGAGTCGCCGGCCTTGAGTGGCTGCTCGCGTCTTATCCTGCTGTTCACTCTGCTGTTCACTCTGCAGTCTTACCTGATCACTGTTTACTATCTCCCACATTGAGCTAGAGGTCAAATGGTGAGAAATGAGTGATGCATACCACCATATGTGGAGTATAAAGACGGTTGTAGCGTATTGTCAGTTTTCCCTTGTCTCAAGCATTTTTGGGCATCAAACGCAGGTTCAAAAATTCACAAATAGTTTTGTTGTGAATGATTCAGTAAATCAAGCTGAACTTCTGCTTGACAAGCACTTTGTCAGCTACACGCTGTTAATTCCAGAGGCAGTTTATTTTGGCAGTACCTTTATGAATCCACATCCTCTGGACACTCTGGGAAAAAGATGAAGCATTCCAGGATGTCTTTGACCCAGATTTCAGACTTCACAAAGGGCTGCAGAGCGAGTCACAGCATGAATGCGTTAAAGATAAAACAGCTTTGGAAAATATCTGGTATGCGACAGTAGGGCTAGACAAGCTTTTGTCTTTTGTATGTGTGTTTTGCGGTTGGAATGTGTCTAAGTCAAGATGTAACAGATATGGAGCTCATTGCATGCTTCGGTATTAATAATGTAGGGATGCTTGATATATTAGCATCATGCTATTGCTATCAGTATTATCATACACACACACACACACACACACACACACACACACACACACATATACATACAGATATACATATATTCGCGATGCAACCAAACACAGAATTGCGCTGCAAATACTCGTGACAAAATACTTGTGACACAACCAAATACAGAAATGTGTTTCAAATACTCATGACACAACCACATACAGAAACGCACTGCACATACTCATGAGACAACTACGGAATGCTCACGATGCACCCAAATACAGAAACGCTCTGTAAATACTCACAGCAACCAAATACGGAATAGTTGTAATGCAAACCAAACACAGAAACTCACAGCAAATACTTGCGACACAACCAAGCACAGAAATGCACTGCAAATACTTGTGACGCAACCAAATACAGTATACTCATGACACAACCAAATATGGTATACTGTAACCAAATACAGAAATGCTCTGCAAATACTTGTGACACAACCAAATATGGAACATTCACGACACTAAAACACAGAAACGCGCTGCAAATACTCACATCAACCAAATATGGAATACTTGCAATGTAACCAAATACATAAGCGTGCTGCAAATACTCATGATGCAACAAAATACAGAAACGCTCTGCAAATACTCACGACACAACCAAATATGGAATACTCGCAACGTAACCACTTTGCGAGTACTACTTACAATGTAACCAAATGCAGAAATGTGGTGCAAATACTCACAATGCAACCAAATACAGAATAACGCTGCAAATACTCACAATGTAACCAAATGCTGAAATGTGGTGCAAATACTCACAATGCAACCAGATACAGAATAACGCTGCAAATACTTACAATGTAACCAAATGCAGAAATGTGGTGCAAATACTCACAATGCAAACTAAATTCAGAAACGCTACAAATACTCACAAAACTAAATGCAGAAATGGTGCAAATACTCACAGTGCAACCAAATACAGAATAACGCTGCAAAAAGCACAATGCAACCAGATATAGAATAACGCTGCAAATACTCACACATGTAAACAAATGCAAATGCAGTGCAAATAGATACAATCAAATTCAGAAACGACTGCAAATACTCACAATGTAACCAAATGCTGAAATGTGGTGCAAATACTCACAATGCAACCAAATACAGAATAACGCTGCAAATACTCACAATGTAACCAAATGCTGAAATGCAGTGCAAATACTCACGACACAATCTCATTCAGAAACGAGCTGCAAATTCTCGCAATGCAACCAAATAAAGAAACGCACTGCAAATACTCAGAATGCAACCAAATACAGAAACGGACTTCAAATACTAGCAACACAACCAAATACAGAAACATGTAGTCAGACACACTCACTTGTAAATTTGTTGTTTTATTATTACTTGTAGATTTGGTGTTTTATTTTAAATTTATTTAGACAAAATATTGTAGAATATTGGCCACTTATTGGTTATCTGCCATAACATGAAAATAATGATCAATTTATTGATATCAGCTAAAATTTTCTTCATAAATCATTAAGCAAACTATTTTTTAAATGCACAAAAGAGGTTTATGAAAGTCAGTTATGTCAGTTATGAAATCAGATACTGGTATGTCTGACTCAAATATTTACATATTTCCCTTTGACAGTCTCCTTACATTTATCATGTTGGTTTAGTTATTGAGAGTTAGTGATAGTGTATGGCAGACTGTTAATAGAAAATTCAGAGCACACAACACAAAAGATGAAGAATGTGCTATTGGAATGCAAGATCTTGAATGTGAGCAATAGACTGTAGGAGTGAAGTTGAAGCCAGACATGTCGTGAGCGAGTGTAGCAACAGTGGTCTTTGTTATGGAGATGTGTCTCATTGTTTCATTCTCCTTGCTGCTTCCTGTCCCAGAGAGTACAGGATGTTTAAACTGCAGTGTACCCTTTCGGAAGTGTGTTTATAGATTCAGAGTTTCTAGATTTATTGTGTAGGTAACTGATTCTCTCTAGGTTCATGTTTTTGTACTCCCTGCCTCCAGGCACAAGACAGGTTTACCTCAGTAATGAGTGTGTGAATTGCGTGTAACAGGATTAGGCCTCCATTTCGTTATTGAAAAGATGTGGCCTTTCTCAAGGTGTTGGGTGGCAGTGTTTCAATTGTTATTGTTAATGTAAGAGCAGAGGTGTTTGTATTGATAGCTGAGAGTAGAGGACATTTCAGACATTTCTTTTTACCATTTAAACAAAATAAAATATATTTCATTAGCTGTTTGGCTGTACTTCTCTCTCAAGCAGTGAAAGTAGAATCAATCCATTCACTGTCATTCTGCACCCTGGCTCTCATTAATAAGTAATAATTGTGGACTGAAGCGAGTCAACTGAGCTGACCTTGACATGACGGCAACGTTGTCACCCCGGATGTTTGGAGTTTAAAATTCCAACGAGCCCGCAAAGTTGATCCTCAGACCTCAAATAGCTAACTAGATAGATGACCTGTAAACCCTGTTTAGAAAGTGTCAAGGCTCTGAGGGGAGTCTAATGGGTCATGGGGGTGGAGGAAATCTTTATTTTCCCTCCAGGCTTCTTTAGGTGAACCCCTACAGTGCAATTATGCGGTCTCAACACTGACCTGCCTGACCTGTTTTCATTACTTATTAACTCTTTTAATTAAGAAAAGGAACTTCTGCTGATCATTTAGAGATGTTTACATTAGACACATGTTCTGTTGTTAACATACACAGTAGAGATAAGAATAAGTTAATATTCCCAAAAAAAAGAGATAATGTTCACAAGTGTAAGATATTATCTCTCATACTTGTACTTTTAGTCTATCAGTGTAAACTGACATTTACAACCCATTTTACTTCCACAATTAAATGTATTTTCTAGATACTTTACATAAAAGATGTTTACATATAGTCCATGAGAGAAAATAAGAGTTGAATTTATAAAAATGACCCCGTTCAAAAGTTTAGATACACTTGATTCTTAATATTGTGTTGTTACCTGAATGATCCACAGCTGTGTGTTTTTTGTTTGTTTGTTTTTTGTTTAGTGATAGTTGTTCATGAAAATCCTTCAGGTTCCACAAATTCTTTGGTTTTTCAGCATTTTTGTATATTTGAACCCTTTCCAACAATGACTGTTTGATTTTGAGATTTATCTTTTCACACTGAGGACAACTGAGGGACTCATGTGCGACTATTTCAGAAGGTTCAAATGCTCACTGATGCTTCAGAAGGAGAAATGATACATTAAGAGCCGGGGGGTGAAAACTTTTGAAAAGAATGAAGATGTGTACATTCTTATTTTTCCTAAATATCATATTTTTTCTTCATTTAGTACTGCCCTTCAGAAGCTACAGAAGATACTTACATGTGTCCCAGAATACAAAGTCAGTTAAATTTAACCGACCTTCAAATTCAAAAAGTTTTCACCCCCCAGCTCTTAATAAGTGTTTTCTTCTGGAGCATCAATGAGCATTTGAACCTTCTGTAATAGTTGCATATGAGTCCCTCAGTTGTCCTCAGTGTGAAATAATGGATCTCAAAATTATACAGTCAATGTTGGAAAGGGTTCAAATGCACAAAAATGTTGAAAAAACAAAGAATTTGTGGGACCTGAAGGAAGAACAGCAGACAGTTTAAACGTTCAGGACAAACAATGGATTCAGGAACATTAAGAATCAATTTATTTTCTCTTGTGGACTATCTTTTATATGAAATGTTGTATTCAGATCAGTACTACATTAAAAATAACTTGCATTTTGTATAATCCCTCTTATTTTGGTAAAATAATTAACATTTTTGCAGATTCTGCAAGGTGTATGTAAACTTTTGACCTCATCTGAGAGTTTTCATGACAGAAATAACAGAAGACTGTTGACTTTAAGAAAGAATGAAGAAGTATCCTGTGTCTCATACACTCGAAAAGAAAAAAAACGGTCTGCAGAAGTCATTGTTCACCGCGCAGGCCTTGATAGCTCATCACGGTTCATAGCTCTTGTGTTTTATCCATAAACCTGCTAGCAATTCTTGCTTACTAGGTCTCGTTGTACTGTGGTATTGACTTGAAGCTTTTGCTGGGGAGTGCAGTTTACCTTTTAAGGACCTGATAATGCACCTCAGAGAGCAAGAACAAAAAAAAAACCTGTGATGCAGAAATGGAGAGTTTGGCAGAGGAACAAACAGGCCCGAGTGCAAAAACGCACCTGGAAATGTTATTCAGAGCAAAAGTCAAGAAAGATGGATGATTCTTACATTTTGAAGCTAGAAGTGACTGCATTCCAGCACACATTAGCAGCACTATGACCAAGACTAGAGGAGGAATAATGAATGAATCAGCAAGAACACTCACTTTTTATTCAGTATGATTCCCATAAAGGAACTGCTGACTAATTTCCTAATCTGCATCTACAGTCTACACATGGAAAAGCAGACCTTTCATAATCAGTGTGTGCTGTTTGTTAATCTCGCATAACTCTGATTACTAGCTTATTGGCCTTGCTCTGGCCTTCACCTTTCAGATGAGTGGCTAAGTTCAGTCTAGTGGAATTCCTCCTTTATTTAGAACGAAGAGAGCAGAAAATCAATAGGGCTAATGGCGTAAGTGCTATACCAGTCAGGCCACTGTGTCAGGGGCATATAATGTGATGCCGTAATCTAAACGGCTGTTTGAAGTATTAAAATACACAGTTTTCACAGGAAATTTCCACATTTTCTAATCTAATTGCACATCATTTCTCAAAAAAGTTTTGTTGTGATGATTCATGTCATAATTGAATTCCCCTATGGTGTTAAATCCGGATCAAACCTGATGTTATTAGGATAGGCAATATTAGTGGCTGATGCTTTATTACATCATTAATACGGATCAGATTATTTATGGTTTATTTATGGTTTGTTGGGGAAGGATTTATGCAAGCTAAGCTTGGGTAAAAAATAAAGGAATTTACAGTTTCTTCAAAAAGTATTTGGATGTTAGGCATGCAATTGCATTAAATCTAAAATATATAAGTAGCATTGAGAAAGATTTTATGGCAAATTGGAGAGAAACAGACTTTATACTTTCACTAAAAATAGGATAAAAAAGAAAATATGTTAGAAGATTTGCTTCTAATGTGTTAAAATAATACATTCATTTAAGTGTTGCTTTAAATCATCATGTAATCAAAATTGACTATTTTTATGGAATATTGCAGTGACAACAATAACAACAACAATCTAAAGATCCATTAATTTCCCAAATGGCAAAATTCAAGTACCGTCCTAATATCCTTCTCATTCGAAATAGAGCAGAAAAGATCACAATTTCCACTTTATGCCTACTTTGAGTGTCTGAATACTTTTGGTGGCAATTGTATTCAATTTGCTTTCAAATATTTTATATACAGTGCATAAATGATAATATAAGAGATTCTGCTGTTGGGATATTCAGAAGTAATATGTAACGCTGGACCACAAAACCTGCCATAAGGGTCAATTTTTGAGCTGAATAAATAAATAAGCTCTCAAATGATATATGGTTTGTTATGATAGGACAATATTTGTCTGATACAACTATTTGAAAATCTGGAATCTGAGGGTGCAAAAAAGTCAAAATATTGAGAAAATCGCCTTTAAAGTTGTCGAAATTCAGTTCTTAGAAATGCATATTACTAATCAAAAATTAAGTTTGAGATATTTACGGTAGGAAATTTACAAAATATCTTCATGGAACATATTCTTAATATCCTAATGAATTTTGGCATAAAAGAAAAATCAATACTTTTGCCCCATTCAATATATTTTTGGCAATTGCTACAAATATATCCGTTCTACTTAAGACTGGTTTTGTGGTCCAGGGTCACATATTTCTTTTATCCTAACTGGTTTCCTACTCCTTTTGAGTAATGAAAACTAGATTCACTGATCTCTGATGAAATCAAGAACAGTTTGGCTTCTTTTTGTTTCAAAGTAAAGTCAAAGTCACATGGAAGCACTGTGCAGATGCCTGCGGTCTATAATCTCTTGCACGGACACATGATGTAATGCTTTGTCTTCCTGCGGTTGGTCTGATCCCCCTTAAGTACTCCGAACGTGCCCATTTGCTTACTGACTTGCTGACTAGCACGCTGGAATCCTTCATTACAGGTCTCTATTTATAGACAAGGATGGCTCTCATGTCAATTCAGGCTGCTTAGGCTGGACTTAACGCACTTGATTTTGTACCGTAGATGTAAGGAGACTTCATCACCATTAGGTTTTGCATTCTAAGGATGAGCTTTAATAATTCACTTCATAGACTTATGATGCTTTTCTAGTGTTGTGAGAGCTGGTATTGGTTCTTAAGAGGATCAATGAGTTTTAAATGAGTAATAAAATAAGATATAACATCTTCAGATCTTATTGTGTTTTTCTGGGCACAGAAAGAATTCTTAACACATGCCCAGATAAAAGTTGGGTAAACATCGCCACCTTGTGGTAAATTTTGTAGGTGTTCCTATAGAACATCCTTTGAGAAAATTTGGATGTACATGTAATAATACTTCATGTAAGAATGGAAATAATAATAAACAATAAACATTTATGTCAATAATTTGGTATCTAGTCACCATTGTCAACAGGAAAGCTTTGTGTGAGTCCATCAGGCAAGAAAAACAGCTTGAATGAGGGAAAGAACTACAATCTAATGAGCAGTTTGATAGTAATGGTAATGCTGTTTTTCACTAAGAAAATTAAAATAATGTTGGCTGGTGGCTTCCACAAAAGCATATACACAATTGATATATGCTTAACTGCCTCAGAGCTTACAGTAGGTCTGTTTTTAAACAATTAGGTTTATAATGGTTTATTATATAGTCAAAAAATCAGTTCCTGTAAGGAGAAAAATATTGGTATTTTTAACAACCTGACTGTTGCAATGTATAATGAACATAGCTGTTATGTCCAAATTTGTGAAAAATTACTCTTGTTGTCTCTGTTATTATCTTTTTAATGAGTGAGTCAAGAAGATTTACAAAATGGCTTTGAGCTCCCTTTTGATGTGGCATTTTAATCTGCAAATCTTGGAGAATTTGCAAAATGTTAATTATTTGACCAAAATAAGAGGGATTATACAGAATGCATGTTATTTTTTTTATTTAGTACTGACCTGAATAAGATATTTTACATAAAAGACATTTACATATAGTCAAGAAAAAATAATAGAATTTTGAATAATTGAGTTGAATTTTGAAAAAGTTCAAAAGTTTACATACATTTGATTCTTAATATGATACATTAAGAGCTGAGGGGTGAAAACTTTTTGAATTTGAAAATCAGGGTAAATTTTACTTATTTTGTCTTCTGGGAAAGATGTATCTTCTGTAGCTTCTGAAGGGCAGTACAGTATTTATTCAAAATTAGAAAAGTGTACACATCTTCATTTTGTTCAAAAGTTTTCACCCCCGGCTCTTAATGCATCGTTTTTCCTTCTGAATCAGTGAGTGTTTAAACTTTCTGTAATAGTTGCATACGAGTCCCTCAGATCTCAAAGATGGATCTCAAAATCATACAGTCATCATTGGAAAGGGTTCAAATACAATAGAAACTATTATTTTCTATTGTGGACTGTAAGTAAACATCTTTTATGTGAAATGTGACCATGCTACTTCAACTGTACATGTGAAAACTGGCTGAAAATATAAGAAATTGTTGTAACCCGGCTCAGATATGCATCATGCCTTTGTGGCAGTTTTTCACCTGGTTGTCAAAACCAAAATTGCACAATTTTGAGAGGAAGTGTGACACACTAGAGAAAAACAGGCACTATTTTTGGAATCAGCACCGCAAAAAAATTGTTGGGTTTCATTCAGCAAATGATACCCAGTTATTTATCGAGTGATTCTGCAATTTGAAACTAAAAAAGTAATTTTGACTGTAAAATCTTTGTTTAAACCAGTGTAACCTATTTTATCTTTTTGTTGGCATTATAGGTGAGCTGTTAAGCCAGCCCCGACCTGAAGGACTGACTGAGATCATCTGCCCCAAGAATGGCTCGGAGCGGGTCAACGTGGGGCTAGTTTACCCTCCAACCCCGACTGTGGTCAGCCCCAGTCATAAATGACATTAACTTCACCTGCACTTTCCTGCCTGTGAATGGCCTCCACAAACCGCTGCACCTCTTTTCCCTCTATCTTATAACACGTGCACACACACACAAATATACATGTGTGTTTGTGTGCGCAAATGCGTGCGCTTTCTTGTTGCCTCTGTCCTTCATCCCACATCTGAGGGGGTTGATGGACCACTGGATACCCGACAAGTGCAAAGAAGATTCATAATGAAAACTTGCCATTGGGAAGCCGTCATATCAGGACATACTTACAGGTATAATATTTTGAAGCTACATGCAATTCAGTGGATCCTCTTATTTAAGATCTTCAGCTTTTTTCTCATTATTGTTTTGCTCTCCTCTTTTTCAGGTGTTCAGCTCCGACTGCCAACACACGATGAACTGAAAGTATTACGAACTGTTGCACTGACATCCTGTTTTTGTCTATGTACACGTAAAGCTTTTTTAGTCACCCTGAGCCTTCCTTGATGCTTTTAGCCTTTCGGTTCAACACAAGATCAGTCGTTCTTCTGCAAGTTCTTGGAAGTTCCCATTTGTTGCATCTCTTGGAGTGACACTACACCTTGTGCTGCTGGGAGCCGAGTGGTTAAGCTAACAAAAATTGGAAGCGAAAGGACACTGTTTCCCCTCAGACTTTGATTAGCGAGGTTAGATGTTAAAATGATGCTTTAAGTGAGATTGTACGTTAAATGCATGCCTGTAAAATGCAAAAAGGATTTAAAATGACATACATGGATAAATGCACTAGCCCAGGCTTCCTGAGAGGTTTAGTCTTATTGAACATGAAAGGACAGAATTGTTGGGCATAAATCTTTGAGATGTATTTATTGGTTTCCTGCTCACAGACGGACACATTGTGTTAGTTTTGGAAAGAGATAAGCAGACATTTCAAATGATTTTAGTGAAACATGCAGCCAAAGATGTGAAAATGTTTTGCTGAATCACTGACACAAGCTTATCTATCCTATCTATCTATCTATCTATCTATCTATCTATCTATCTATCTGTCTATCTGTCTGTCATTCATTAGTTTTTCTTTCTTTCAGTCTATGCATAAATTTATACCTTCATACACTTGTGCTTATACAGATAATCATACTCCATAGCATGACGGATATAATTTAAAGCACATAAATACAAATATCAGCCATCTGGAAGAATGTCACGGTTTCTTGCACATGTTCAAACCTTCCTACAAGATGCAGTTTTGGATACATATGAGAGGGAATATTAATGTACAGTCACGGATGTACAGAAATGGTACAGTAATTCAGCCAAGGATGTTTTCTCACTCTTGAGGTGATTTGTGTAAGCATATCTGCTTAACTCTAAGGTTATTTGATATATATTTAATTCACTGAACATGCTCTATAAAAGCAGTGTTTGAATCATATTGTACATATTTATCTAAAAAGTGCACATTAGGACAAAAGAAGCAAGACTTTTTTTATAAGAACTGATTCATACTTAGAAACTATTGTGCATTGTTTTAATGTTTCTTTTTGGAGAGGGGAGAATCTGCAATATGTGTAATGTTTTGTGAACAGGTGAAAAACTTTTGTACATAATATTTTATTTTTGTAAGCTAACAAGCTGTCACCAGTATCCCACACTATTTACTGTGCATTGTGCATGGCTACTGTGCCCAATGTTAAAATTCATAAACTGTTTTCTAAGTTATAAAGAAGTTATTCTTTCTCATTGTAGGACCACAGAAACACCAAATATAAAGGCTGGTTTCCATGTTGTTGTACTGTTGTTTCCTTTCTTCCTCATAACATTATTATGAAGAACAATAGTTAGAGATATTCTGAATCTGAGTGTAACAAAAAAATAATTCAGTAGCCTGTATATTTTTCAGGGACATACTATATAGTGTTTTCATAACGCGTCATCAATCGGCCATATCGGCAGCACCGAATGTAAACAATGTCACTTAACTGAACAAAACTTGCATATTTCGCTGATTATTCCGGCTGAAAACGGTCAATTAGTGACATGTTTTGGGCTGTACTAATCGGCCGGACCAGGAAAAACATTTGGAATACTGTAGACTGCCAAAAGTTATAACAAATCAGTGAGAAGAGTACAGAAAAGTGTCCGAGGGACAAAAGGGTTGGCCAGACTGAACTAGGATTTTCAGGGCAAGAATCTTGACAACATTTGTGTTTGTTCTTATCATTTCCAGTCAGGTAGGTGAAATATTAGGCTAATATCTTAATTAACACTGCTCGCACGTATCTTTACCACCTACTAACTTTAGTTCTCAAAATATTGCACCCTTTCCTGCTTACCAAGTCATTCTCTATATGATTTAACAGCTTTCACATGTTTTTTTTTCTTCTGTGGTTTAGACAGCATAAACTGTTGTTAGGATGTAAAAAAAAAAGGTGTAAGAATATATATAGCCATCTTATTCTTAAACTCAGAATAAGCTTAGGGACTTCCGGCTCAGGGAAATAACCAGAAGAACAACAACGTGTAGTAAAGGGTAAAACTGTTTGCACTACAAACCAGTGTGTTCATTATTAAGATAATACATTAAAATAATATGGCAAGACACACCAACTGCAATATCAAGCAGCAAAACGAGCTGTTTGTACAGCTAAAAATAGCTAGAAGCAGATGACTGGAAGCCAGATTTCATAAAATTTACAAATGGCAGCACCCATTCTTACAGGAAATATAAATGTCTAACAGCTGTCCTCACTGCCAAAATGACTGATGGCCAGTAAGCAGAAGCCATTTTAACGTTGAAAAGGTACGATTTTGTGAGGTACGATTACAATAACACCTCTAATGTAGACATGTAATTTTTAGCAGCTGTTTTACGATAGAAATGCAAACTGCTCGATTTTTCTCAAATAGCCTACGGTCGTTTTGGTATCATTTACGTGATTAATGTAATTCCTAAGCCTATGGCCTTGTATTAAAGTATTAAATAACGTTAATACGTATTAAATAGTATTTAATACTGTTTAAATACTACACGATTTAACAGGGGAGTCCACGATTTTATTGTAGTAAAAGTGTAGTAGCCATGTTTTTTCGGCGTATTGATTACCATTTGTATATCTTACTACAAATACCATGGTTTAACTACAGTTACTACAAATACCATGGTTTAACTACAGTTAGTATAGCAAAACCAACTTAATTTGTGTTTACAATGGTTTAACTATAGTAACCATGGTTTTTTTTTGGCTTTATTTGTGGTAACACCATGGTTAGTTTTCCTAAGATGTGGTATTTTCACATGATGACAAATTATGTCAATGAATTTTTAAAGTTATGAGCATATATAGGAAGATATCTACAGTAAAATATGAAAAAACACACGAAATAGAACATTTCTGAAGCTTTTTTTGTTCTAAATCAAGTGAACATAGATGTAAACATTGTTCAATCAACAGCATTAGGGTGTTGCATTTAAAAGTGATGCAATTGTATACATTTATTAGCAAGTGATGAAAACAGTTCAGTCTTTTGCAGTATAATATTTACAAAAACACAAGTAAATAAGCAAATGAAGACCGGTTATAAAATACTGCTTTTCACTTAGAAACAAAAATGTGTCTTAGAATTAGTTTCAGCTAGTTTTCTCAAACGCATGACAGGAAAAAGAAAGTAAAAGACTTTGTATTTGGAGGCCAATATGGATAAGAAGCCATTTATTTTTACTGAGGCAAGGCAACTGTGATATCATGATGGTACTAGGCTGTTTATTTCAACCTAATGTGTCTATACAATAAATACGCCCAACAATCAAGAAAAAAGGGCCAGAAATAATAAGCTGCACCAGAAGATGAGATGACGATGGTGTGAGATCTTCAGTCGTTATCATAGATACAGTCTGTAAAGACAATTTTATTAAAGATATTAATATTGGCATCATTCTTCTAATCTTAAATTACATCACATCTAGTAGAATAAATAACATTTTAATTTTTCACATAATGTTCAAGTTAATAAATTTGCTACATACCATCTCCAATGTCATCATAGACCTCATCACTATGTAAATTAAATATAAAGATTTAGTTTCACACATTCACACATTAACAAAACAATTTACAAACTTTAAGAGTAACTTACTCTGTTTGAATGTTGCTGATTGGAACGTATCCAACTGAAAAGTAAATTTTACAATGTCATCATTACTAATACTTGTCTTGGTGTAGATCAACTTTTATTTGCAGTCACGAATAATGTCACTTACATTTGCCCTCCTTGTTCCTACAGATGAATTTGTCAGGGTCAGATTTGTTGATGACATCCACAGTCTCCCCAGCTTGTACAGCCAGGTCTTTCCCACTTCCCTTTTTACTAATGGCAATTGTTGCTTGATGAAGTACCTGAATCTCCCCATCGTACTGGTAAAGTAAATGCCAAAGTGTTGGCTCATAAATTAAATCAAGAAAGCACTCTGTGTTTACAGGCCATTCAGTTTCATACGCACCTTAAACTTTTTCCGAAATTCCTTTTCTTCCTTCTCAAACTTCTTTTGCTTTTTCGGGTCCTCGTGGACTTTGGTCACCTTAGATTTCACCGGAGGAAGGCTGCGATAACAAAATATTATCATTATGACAGGCTGATTTAAATATTTTAATATAGAGTAGTA